>OZ025282.1:4062130-4147130 GCA_964019165.1 Mastigias papua | reverse complement strand
TTTTTGCTATTTTTATTCTTTTTGTCTCGTCTTGAGTATTGTTCTGGAGTGCCTTACAGTGAAACTAGATTCTTAGTGCCGTGCCTCATACAATCTCATAATTTCTTGTAGTACATAGATTTGCAAGTAAACTCACTTGGCTGAAGGATTCCGTAAGCCCTCAAAATTAAACACCCTTGTTTTTACAAGAATACCTAAGGTTTTCCTGAGCCTTAGTAGTCTTGAATTTGTTGATTTTGATCCTAAGCTTATTCTGAAATTTCAGCCATTTTAAGCCTTACTATTCTTTTAGACTATTTTCCTATGAAAAGCGTGTACAGCTAACAATCGTTGATAAGTCCCCCATTATTTGACAGTTTATTGTAGGTATTAGATCACATGCATTAAATTGAAATGGAGCGAGTTTTGATACTAGTCCCGGGAGTTGGAAAGGTGCTTTTCCTTTAATGCCACAGTTGTATGTTGAATTTGTTTGCTTTCTCGTCAAGGTTTCTTTGACCAAATCAATGTCTTTTGCTACTTATCGTGTTCATTAATGACTAAGAAGATACTGGATGCCTGTAGTGGTGATAAACCTACAAGTTGATTAGTTAACGTTTAGTTTCAATCCTATTTTGTAATTGTTTTTCAGGATGGGAACTTGCAACTGCAAAAAGAGGACGAATTAATCAAAAACATTATTCGAGAGACACGTGTTTTTGAAGAGTTTGATAGTACTTGATTCTTGTTGTTTTGATATTTGAATGTCCTTAGTTTGTGTATAAGTTGTAAGATAGTTGGGGGATTTTTGATACCTTTAATGTTGTTTGTTGTAACTATCTTTTGTATTGGAACGCGCAATTTCTATAGAGCATTTTTTCTCTACAATTGTTAATTGTTTGTTTTGTAGTGTAAATGAGAGTAATAGTTAAAGTATGCGACCATTCATTTGAACATTTGAATCAATCCAAGCTGTGTTTTCACTCGTATCCTTTCTCAATTTTACAGCTATAGAACACGATGTAATTCTTCTTTTCGCCTTTACCGTCAATACTCTACATTTTCCTCTTTTAAAAGCAGGTTGAATTTTTCTGCTTTTCGATTCAATGCAGAACTACTGGACGGGCATTGGATATTTCAGCGTGGATGGCATCAGGGAAGTGCTGAAGTAGGGGTGTGGAAGTGCCACAGCTCTCAATTTTTTACAGAAGCTGACGGTAATTTTTCGGCTTGTATGTAAAATTTGGCATAACAATGATGGCTTGTGGGTAATTATGACGCCTTGTGTAAACCTACAATTAATGTTTTTGCTTTTCGAAGCTGATCATTCGAGGATTAGATTCATGAACGCCTCGTGTAGGATCTTACCTATTTTCTGGCTGTGACTGAAAGTGTATGCTATAGAGGCCAAGTGTTGTACTCATTAAAACATTCACATTTCTCATTAAGATGGCTCGGCCAACTGCAACTACTAGTGTGGTAGAAGTAACGGGAACATAGACTTTTAGCAGTGATGGGCTGCAGATAGATAGATACTACACAAATACCATAACTTACCGGAGCCATAACATACCGGAGCCGGAACTTCGGATTTTAAACTGCTTGGGTTTTTACAATATTACGTTTTTAATTCTGTTATAAAATGTTATATCTTGTATTTTATATCTTATTTATTTAATCATGCAAATATATTTACTGGATGTATTCATTTTTTGCAGTTGGCTTGGATTAGCTTGTATAGTAGTGTTTGTAGTATTTACTCTACATAGTTATGTTGCGCTAACTTTAAATAAATTGAAAAACACATAGCACTGAAATACAGCAAATAGATCAACACAGGAAGTGTAAACAAATTAAATCAAAGAGATGATGGACTGGCGTGAAAGTTGGAATTTCAAGTGCGTATCAACTTATCAACTTTCCTAGGCCTCAGAAATCTAGTACTGAACTTAACTTTCTTTGAACAGTCGACGAGTACCGCATACTTTTAAACCGTTTTTTTTACAAAAAGAACGTGAAGGTGAGGAAACACACCGTAATCCCGTTTCGACTAACGGCAATCCATCTTAGGTTGCCAAGATTCGATGCAGAATAAATCGAAAATAGCGCGCAAACTGCGGTAAAGCATGAGGGAGGAATGATAAGAAAATTAACGGTACACAAGAATTAACATGTTGAACCTGTTTATCATTCCTCGCTTATCATCAGGGTTCTCACTCACTTATTCTGTGTCGTATTTCTCATGATTCTTAGTAACTAAAAGTCGATAGAATTTCTATGTGCTTCTGCGAGCAGGGCTTTGTAGTCGCAGCCGCTGTCTCTTTCCAACTTAGGCCCACTCTGGTTGTATAACGATGCACTTCTTTTCTCTTATGATCGAAAGTCAGTGGACCTTAGGAGAGGATCTTGAAATAGAAGCAAAAGACGACGCAGGAAACTGGGAGAAGACAGTTTTTAAGGAAAAAGTTTTGTTTGATCGTAGAAGCTCCATCCTACAGAAGGAATGTGGGGAAGGCCTGCCATTTAATTTTCTCCAGTTGGATAGTCGAGGAAAAGTATTATCATCTCCACTTCATTTTGAACGAGTAGGAGGGAGGGTGGGATGTATGGTGAGTGAATCTTTTTTCATGATCTCGAGTTTGAAAGGGTGACGGGAGGGGACGGGCTGAGTAATAAGTGGACCACAGATTAGGGGTGGACCGTGGATCCCTATCACAAAACCCCGTTATCTGCTGCGGAGGAGAACATTGCGAGCTTCCGCCTTCGCCCATGGAATGTAAAAGTGCTTAATAGTGATTTCGAAGCTTTGAGGTATCATGTTTAATTCAGAAATCATCATAAAATAATATTAGTAAATTCAGGGATTAGACATGATCAAGGTTACTTATCATTAGGTTGTTAGAGAAAGGTAAGTTATATTATTGTTCAATGTCGTTTTTTTCTTGAAGGAATGGCTCTTGATAAGGTTAGGCCCATTTCCATGTTTTTGGAATTACCGGGGCCGCTTGATCATAACATCTTTCTACTTCTTATTGTAGCCAATTCTACCAATGATCGAATATTTCCTGAGTAATCTGAAGTTCTCAATCAGAAATTCTAGATTATCAATTGCTTATGGTTATAAATATTTCTTTTATAATTCTATCTACCGGTGTTAATTAGCACGGTCTCGACTCTTAGTCATGTGGACCTTAATTAGAGCATTTCATGCTCAAACGCGGTATAATCATTTGGTAGCAAATATAAGTAGAGTTTAAGTATTTATAGTCCTTTGCTTTTTTGGTCAATCATTAATGTCAGTTACTCTTCAAAGTTCCTATTTAATGGTTTGTTCTGCATTGATTAAGCCATTATATCGATGTTTTTAGAACACGTTTATAATATATAGATAAATTCTGTGACTCGACTCTTAAAAATTGATGGAATGTTTTTTCTAGGGGATTAGACGTGAGATTGAAAAAAAGAAGAGTTGGAATATGGTGAGTACACAATAGGGAATGGGTGGGAGGGGAATGGTTGGAAGGGAGTTAATGACTAAATCTTTTGTGGATGCTGTTCAGAATACCATAGGTGTTCACCTGCTTCACAGAATTGCACGATGGAAGAAATTTGTTTGAACTTAAGTAGTACTTTGTTACATACAGATAGATCATTTTGTTATTATTCATTTCCATTCAGGAAAGGATCTAGCCCCTCTGAGTAATGCATTTTTATTAAGTTATGAAATTTGAAATCTAGGGTGATATTGAGTTTTATTTTCATACGTAGCTTATGCCATATAATCTGCTTGTCTCTAATTCTAAAATAAGTTATTCTATACAGATAGGAAGTTGGTGTATTTTATTCTCAATATTTTTAGCTAGGACAATTTTTGCTAATTGCATATTTTCTTTAAGGCTGACTTGCAACCTGGAACAGAATGTGTGGCAAACTATGAGTTTAAAGGTGCTAAGCAGCAGGTACATTATATAGCAAACATATCTATTTGTGCCTTATAATGGGTTCTATGTACAAATTTTGTTAGTTGTTAGTAGTTCAAAAGAACAATCTATATATGTATGACATTCATCAATGTTATCCCCTTTATAGGAAATCTATTCTGCTAGACATTTTCTAGCAAATTGTGTTTGTATGCAAAAAGAGGAAGCATTATGAGTTAAAGTTTGCATGTGTTGTGCAGTATTAGCATCCTATAAGTAATGGAGTTAAATAGCAAGGTTTACACTATATTTGATAAGTTTTACAACTTTTTACTGAAACTGCTAAACTTACATCACAATCCATTAGCTAGTTCTGATGTATCCACATCTGTCATCTTTTGTCCAGAAGCATGTTTACTATAGAAGTTCTGCCAGCTCTCATCTTCCCCCATCTCTCCTCTCAATCACGATTGGGCTGTTTCTTTATTTACATTTAATTGCTATAACATTTTTTGATATTTTACAAGTTATCTTTATTCTATAGGATCTGCCATTCACTAAGGGTGAAGTTCTGACTATTGTTAAAGCAACAAAGGTACAATATACTATTAATTCTGCAAGTTGTTGTTGATGGTGGCTTTTAACCTATTGCAAATGGGCTTCACACTATTGCAACTTTAAGAGCTATCCCAAATAGTACATCTTCATATTCTGCTGATAAGTCATAGATAGTGTTACCAAAATTTCTCAGCAGTAATATATCAGAAATAGACTTAAAAAAGCAACACTTTAATTCAATTTGTAAAAAATGTTTTGATTGCTTGGACAATCATCTTGTTGTGATTGCTTCAACAATCATCTTCAGTTACAGATTAAGCATATTACATAGTGCAAGAGATATAAAGACAATGTTTTAGAAATTGAAATCAGTTGTTGTTTTTTTTAAGTTTATCCCAAATAGATATCTAGCATGTTGTCACCATTATTATTAGCATATTGAAAAGTGTTGGCTGTGGTATTTCATTTGTTGAAATAACACACTGGTAAATTATTAGAAACTACATTCTGATGCTAATGGTGGGTATATGCTGTTGCATTTTTTTGTATTTTGGAATTTTAGAGTTTTTACTTTTTTATATAAGAATAGTTGATTGGAATTTTAACCATTGGTCTTGTGGTTTCTGGAATTTAAAGAGATATTGAAATACATGAATCCAGATTCTAGTCAGTTTGTAATTACTTGGAAGTTTCAATTTTAGGATCCTAACTGGTTTTATGCAAGGAGACACTCTGATAAAAGAGAGGGTGCCATACCAGCCAACTATGTACAGAGGCGAACAGCAGTGAACCTGCATGCTATGCCGTAAGCGCCATGAATTTACCTTGCAGAACTCTCCTTTGCTAACATGAAATAATAGTGATAGTTTCATAGCTATTTTCTGCATAAATGGAAGTATATTTCAGTTGCAATTCCTTCTTACTACTGTACATGCTCTTTATAAAAGATGAAATTGATGAACTACTTAAGATTGAGATTGGAAGTTATCTACTTTGGGTATCAAAAATATAATGGAATAGACTTTGACTGAAATTTATTATGATTTCAGATGGTTTTTTGGGAAGATATCAAGGGAACAAGCAGAAACTCTTTTGAGTGGTGAACCTTTTGGATCATTTCTTGTGAGAGAAAGCACTAACTTTCCTGGAGACTGCACCCTGTCAGTTTGCAGGTCAGCTGTTTAACTGCTATTTGAGAACTTGTAAAGTTGTAGTGATAATGATGATGATGATGATGATGATGATGATGATGATGATGATGATGATGATGATGATGATGATGATGATGATGATGGTGATGATGATGATGATGATGATGGCTAGCCCATGGTTGGAGACCTCACCGTGGTGGCAAGCGGGCACAGAGAGACTCTGCCCTTAAGTTGATAGTGATTCATTTCGCGAAGATTCAGAATTGGGGCAGATGTTGACGACCTGTGGCAGACTGTCCAACCAGGCCCCTTCAGTGAAAGTCAGGCACAGCAGCGTCAGGCTGCAGTTCTGATAAGTAACTGTTGGGGTAACAGAGTGGATTGAGTGTAGCAGACTCAATCACCTCTTCTAAACAATTTGAAGGCGACACTGACCCCAGGGTCAGCCTAAGCCCTGTAAGGGGCATACGGGAAAAGACAGATGATGATGATGATGGCTAGCCCATGGTTGGAGACCTCATCGTGGTGGCAAGCGGGCACAGAGAGACTCTGCCCTTAAGTTGATAGTAATTCATTTTGCGAAGATTAGAATTGGGGCAGAAGTTGACGACCTGTGGCAAACTGTCCAACCAGGCCCCTTCAGTGAAAGTCAGGCACAGCAGCTTCAGGCTGCAGTTCTGATAAGTAACTGTTGGGGTAACAGAGTGGATTGAGTGTAGCAGACTCAATCACCTCTTCTAAACAATTTGAAGGCGACACTGACCCCAGGGTCAGCCTAAGCCCTGTAAGGGGCATACGGGAAAAGACAGATGATGATGATGATGATGATGTTTAAAAAATACCAATATGTTTCTGATGGTTCATGTCATTACCTTAAAGTGTAAGAGATATGTGAAAAGTCTATTGGTACTACAGAACTTCACTATAGCACGAAAAAGCAGGAACATTCTTTTAGCATACTGAAAGCTTTTTTGTCTGACACTTGTCAGAGTATGAAACGTCAGATAGCGACCGAAAGGTGAACCAAAATATATAGCCAGATGCAGGCACACATGATATGATGAATTTTTCATATCACATGTACCCGCATCTGGCTATATATTTCAGTTCACCTTTCAATCGCTTTCCGGACGTTTCATACTCTGAAGAGTGTCAGTCGGAGAAAGCTTTCAGTATGCTAAAAGAATGTTCCTGCTTTTTTGTGCTATAGTGATGTAAGAGATATGTTTTATCTACTTTATTGTTGAAAAGAGCAAATCATATTACTCAAGTTGTTTTGTTACTTTTTAGTCCACAAGGACCTGGCAAAGTTGAGCATTACAGAGTTCTCTCAAGGAGAGGAATGGTGACCATTGATGAGGAAGGTCTTTTTCATAACTTGCCAGATCTTGTAGAGGTATGCCTTCCAATAGAACATTGTTTTACTTAACAGACTGTGTTGGTCCTTTTTAGAGTCTGCAATACATATGTATTATTTTGTTGCAGATTTTACTGGTCATTGCTACCTTACAATCATTGTCTATTAATTTTTAGCATTACACAAATGAAAGTGATGGACTTTGTACAGTATTAAAAGAACCATTGAGGAAAGACAAACATAAGGAAATATCGACTAGGGTTTTCATTGAAACATTTAAGAAGGGTAAAGTATTGGCTCTTTGCATTTTGTTATTGACTCAATTCTAATGGCATAGGTCTATATGAATCAGGAATTCTCCAACTAAAAGAACTGCATCCATCACTTGCTTGTCAGGATAAGTTTTGCTTAAAAATAGGTTTGGCCTAGTGCCCCCATATGTGATAAATGCAAAGGACTACATCATGAATGCAGTTTGCAGAGTGTTTGAGTACTACAGAGTCTTGGAAGTGTTACCACCCGTAGGCCTTCCCAGTGTGCCTGTCAATACAGAGTGGTCATACAAGTGCTGATATGTGTGAAGAGCAGTGAAAGCCTTACTTAATGTGTGTAATGGTCATGGTTTAGAATTTTGGGTGATATAGTAATTGTGAACATGAGTCTGTTTCTAATTTAATCAACAAAAAATCTACTTGAGTATTATTTGTCATACTGTGATAAATGCATGCTAATTCTGCAATATCATCAGAGTTGTAAAGCTAAAACATGCCATGTTCGTTCCCCTTTGTATGCCCACTCACTTCCATGACGTCTACAACCACAGCCACACAATAACAAATATAAAACCGACAACAACATTTAGCATATTTAAGTAGCTCAACATACACAGCTAGAAGGCTGTCTCATTGATACTAATTTGATTTGTGAGTTAATAGTTGATCCTGTATTTTCAATTGAGATAAACAGTTTGAATAGCACCTTACTGACTCTTTTATATAGCAAACAATCCAAAGCTTAGTACACAGTGCTTTAAGTATCCATATGCTCTGAGTACACAATGATATTTCGTAAATTTGCCATCGAGGTAGGTGTCAGCTGAAACCATATTGGGCAGTTCGCTAAAGGTGCTTTTGTGGGCAAATATATCACAAGTTAAGCAGATTTGGGAAATATTTTGTGTTTTGATAATATTAAGCCTACCAATCACTAGTTTTTGTTTTCCATCTCCATCTTTAAAAATGTTGCATAAGTGCTAGTTTAGGGCAGTTATAGGGGCAATTAAATGGAAAGTTAATTTGGAGTCTCATTCTTGGATATAGAGACAATCTGCCACCATATCCACACATCTAGTTTAGCAAGCTGCAAATGCAGGTTTCTGATGCTGGAGAATGAAGTCATAGGCACTATGTCTATATTGTTACACGATAGAAATATTGTTAGGATGCAGGAAGTAAAAGTGGAAGGAAGAAATGTGGTTGCTTTTGAGCTTGGTTTGTGTCCCCAAGTTGGCCCATAATTGTGATGTATGGGCTATTTCTTGTAGTCTCTTTTTTGGAATAAGGGAGCGTTTGGAAAAGCCAATATGGTGGGGTGAAGTATCTTGTGTTTTGTCTATATTGAATCTAGCTGCATCTCGGAGTTGGGAACTCTACAGAAATAGGGCCCAGTTCCAGTTAGTTCAGACGATTAAAGTTATTGGCATCTGAATTATTAGAGCTATTCTTTGGGATATTTGGCATTAGTCAGAAAAGTGCAGACTTCGTTTTACTATATATTTGATCATTATTTTTCTGCAGGAGGTTGGGTTGTTAACTGGGATGATATATCAAAAAACCTAGAGGTTATTGGTCATGGAGAATTTGCAGGTATCGTGTGCTTTTTGACATGACAGGTTCTGAGCTATTTATTTGCAACGAAATTGTTAACATCAATGCAGTATGTGAATTCCATTCATTTACCAGTACAGTAAATCCATTGTAACTACAGTAGATTACCACTTTGCAGCAAAAGAATACTCGAGTTTAGTCTAGTATAGTGCAGCGTAATAAAGTACAGCAAAACACAGTAAAGTATGATACAATAGAGCATTTGAAAGTAAAATGAAATACAATACAATACAGAATACAGTTAAATACGAGAAAATGGATTACAGTATTGTGCAGTACAGGAGTACAGTGCAGTAGAAGACGACATACAGTATAGTGTACAGTACAATGCAGTTATTGGAGTGCAGTACGATACGGTACGGTACAGTGCCATGTACAGTATTGTATAATAAAGCACAGTTGGTACAGTACAATACAATAAATTGAGATACGACACAATACAGTTAAGTGTTGTTTTATGTGTTACAGTATGCATTTTTTGTCATTTGATTGGGATATTGAGTGGTATCGGAAAGTCAATTTGATCCTTTGCTGCTTTATCATCAGTATAAGTACTTGCAACACAAATGAGTCGTACATGAATAGAGTTATGATAGTCTCGATTGTATTTGGATGCTATATAGAGAATTCTTTAACACATCCCTTCACAATATATATTATATCTTAGAACAGATGTGGAAGTGTAGGCCACTGTTTTGTTGGAGTAGTGAAGAGAATACGTTAACACATCCCTTCACAATAAATATTATACCGTAAATCCTCGAATTAGCCCCCCTCGAATAAGCCCCCATGCTAGAACTTCAAATTGTTAACAAGTCCCCCCCTCGAATAAGCCCCCACCCTAGGTGATGATGAAGACTGTGATAAAGACTAATGCTTAAATATAGACTGTTCTTGTAATAGTATGGAGAAAAGGAGCTTTGGCAATGAGCTTTTTATATGACATTTGTCAAATAATTTTATAAGCCCCCCCTCGAATAAGCCCCCACCCAAAAAGCATCAAAAATAAATAAGCCCCCAGGGGGCTAATTCGAGGATTTACGTTATCTTAGAACAGATGTGGAAGTGTAGGCCACTGTTTTGTTGGAGTAGTGAAGTCACTGAGTTGTTTGATGCTTATTTGCATAAAGCGATAGAACACATTACTTTCAAAATTTCCCTTCTAACTGTAGATATAGTTTTATTTCTTTTTATAAAACCATTTTAATATTTCATCATTTCAACAGTGGTTTACAAAGGAACGTATAAGGGGCAGACAGTTGCAATAAAGAAGTTGAAGGATGGTAGTGAAACTGCGCAGGCTTTTTTATCGGAAGCTTCTGTAATGACGTGAGTTCCAGACCCTTGTTCAGTTTTTTAGTAAACAGCTGTCACACCAATGACGTATGATGGATCAAATATAAATTATTATTTACTTGACTGATTTATTAGATAGTGGCTGATCATTGTTTGAGTACATATTGATTGCTTGGTTGATTGCGTCATCAATCAATCGCTTAAGTGATTGTATGATTGATTGATTCATTGATTTCATACTTGATTGATTTTTGGTTGATTGATTTCACCGTTATTTGTTCGCCTGAGTGATTATGTAATTGATTGATAACATGATTGATTGATTTCATGTCAGATTGGTTGTTTAATTGCTTGACGAATCATCATCATCATCATTTTGTGCCATCTGCTCCCAGCAGGTTGGCTGTTATGGACCTCCATTCTTTTCTGTTCTCCGCAGCTCTCACGCATTCGCCATGTAATTCTTGGCCTTCCTTTTACCCTTTTTCCGTGTTTTTCCCTTCTAATAAAGTCTCTGTAGCCCATTTTGTATTACCATATGCCCGAAATTTGGCCTTCCTTTTTCTGATACTATCAATCAGTAGTCTCTTTATCATGCCCAACGCCTCTTCATTCGTCTTATGCTCTATGTATGATATCCTTAACATTCGCCTATAGCACCAGTAGTGTCTGTAAATCTGCTGCATTTAAGGCTATTGGTGCTGTGTTATCCGCATATCTCAAATCCTGATAAACCTATTTCATATTTTGTGTGGGTACAGATTTTGAGGAGTCAAGTACAGCTCGCTTTTCAATTTACTAGCCATAACTCTTAGGGTGTTTTAAAGGACTAGCTTTATCCATCAACTGATAGCACAGTTGATAAGTGTTTGAGAGCTCTGATCGGGCCTATTTTCTCCCAACCTAATCGACCAATCACCATGCAGGATTTTCACCACATGTGCGTTCCACAGCTAAATTTAGGCCCATTTTGCATGATGATTGGTCAATTAGGTTGGGAGAAAATAGACCATATAAAGGTCTCAGACGTTTGATTGCTATGCTTTCAGTAATTTAGTATTTACTATTTCTTCTTAAATTAGCATTTCTCATTTCATGATGAATTCATCACTGCTTTCTTCACAGAACTTTGCGGCATCAAAATCTTGTTCAATTCCAAGGAATATGTTTCAACGACAAGAAATTATATATTCTAACTGAGTTTTGTCTTAAGGTATTATTCGTTTCCTATTTCTTTCATTGTTCGCTTCAATTCGTAATTTCTTTTCAGCTTGGCTTTAGTTTTTTATCTATGCTAAAAGTTCTCTGTTTACTTTCTGTGTCGGTATGGAGGCATACAGACGTTGGGATGCACTTAGATTAAAATTATACGGTTCAAAATTTCTTGAAAACCAGGGTGAATTACTGGAATACCTTCGTTCAAGAGGAAGAGCACAGATAACAGCGGAACAACAGAGAGGTTTTGTGAGGTCTGTTTGCTTCCCTCTTTTGGTTTGTTTTTGTTCATATCATTCAAGGTGTGTATGTATTGACAAGCAGGTCGTCGTCTTCGATTCCTGGAACGAATAAGTATCCTGGAGATTGTAGTATAGATTAGGCATTGCATTTACTCCTCACTTGGTAAGATTCTTAATGGTTTTGCTCCAGGCTGTTGCAGCTTTCAGAAAAAGCATTAATAACTGGGAAGGAGCCAGCTGTCTCTGTAGAATTTTTTTGAAAGACACGAATCCTTGAATGATATTTTTTAATAATTTCGTGTCTTTTTGTTGGCAGTTGGATTAATTCATTTTTCTACCGTTAGAACTTTGTAACTGCTAACTTTGAATGCGAAGTGATATGAAAATTTCCCTGCAAAATTGATGAATTGACCTCCTTTCCATTCTTTTGGATAGTATTGTTTGAGTGGGTCTTCCGTATGCTTCTTAGGGACATTTGTCAAGGAATGAGCTACTTGGAAGAGAGGAAAATTGTCCATAGGTGGGTTGATGTTGCATGCATGCGTTTAAGAAAGTTGCTTCTAGGTATTTCTTTTTGTCAAACGGATTAGAGTACAACTTAGATGAAAAATGAAGTTTCGTCTTAATATCACATATAGCTTATCTTTTTAAATGATGCTGATCAACAGGAACTCTCTTTTCGTATGGTTTGGAGTCTATCGTCTCTGTAGTAGACTTGATTTGTGTTTTAAACTTGTTGACAGTTTTATTCACTTTTACATTCTCCGGTATTTTATCCCATGTAGTAGCAGCTCTGCGTCAAAGCTTCCTTCTACCATTTTCCACTTTTGTATTCTTCTCAATAGGGCTATTTATTGGGGGGGGGGGGGATTGTTGCCAGATCATTTAATGCCCTATAAGAAAGAATCAGCTGTCTCTTTTTATTGAGATTTAGAACGTGGAGGTCAGGATAGAAGTGCTTGCATGGTTGGTATAGTATTTGTTTTGTGAAATGACATAAAACTATAGACCTTTGGAATGAGTATCAAGCTATATTTTGATAATTTACATCCGCAAAATCGGGTAGACATAGTCAGCTGAATCTATTGATTGGTGTTTTAGAGATCTTGCTGCAAGAAACGTTCTTTTGGCAGAGGACCTAACAGCTAAAGTGAGGACAATTAATCTGCATTCATTCATTCATTCATTCATTCATTCATTCATTCATTCATTCATTCATTCATTCATTCATTCATTCCATCACCCATCCATTCATTCTTTAGCTCATTCATTACTATAACTGATACTCTTGTTCCTTTACTCGTTTCTGTCCTTTCTTCATTCATCCCCTAACTCATTCATTCCCTAGTTCATTCATTAATGCAAATATTGCTCTTCCATCCATTCCTTCTTCCATTCATTCTCTAATTCATTCATTAATATATATAATATCCTTTTATCCCTTCACTCATTCATATATTCATTCATTCATTCATTCATTCATTCGTTCGTTCGTTCGTTCTTTGTTTCATTAACCCATTTAGCGTTCTTTCATTTACTGATTGATTCATTCAACCATTCATTCATTCTTCTTTATGTATATATTTTATTTATACATTCATTATTTCATATATGTACTCTGTAACAAATAGGTTCTTTGCTAACATTTATTTTGTTAAGACCTCGTTTTTCAATCCTTGACACGATGACTCTAGAAGTTATTTATCTGTAAACACTCACATTTTCATACGCATAGTTCATTGAAGTTCACAACGTCATGCTATTTCACACACATAAGCCTCAATATCCACTACATAAACTTTTTTTTATAAGTTTACAGATCAACTATACTATACAAAACAATGAACATGTCGCCACATCATGCATGTACAGCTTTCCTGGGAATATATATCAGAGACAATGTACAAACATTACGCCTGGACACCATTGTCTACACGTTTTTTATAAGAAAACCACTTTTTGTCTGAGCCTCAATTTTCTTACCTTTTCCCGGAATTGAGGCTGAGATTTTCTTAAGATTTTCTTAACTTTTTTGGAAGTAAACTGGATTATAGAGCTTGCAAAGAATGAGCTTATGTCGATTTATTGCCCTTAAAATAAGGTGAACTTTCGACCTTTAGCCTCGTGTTTTTAGTAACATTTTCTTAAGGTTTTGGCATTATGAGCCTCCTTTTCTTATTAAACTTTTTTCTTATAGAAAAACGTGTAGACAACGATAACCATACCACACAAGCACATGAGACATATCGTACCATACTCATCGTTTCAATTCATTTATTTAGTGGTTACCTTTGATGTTTACGAAATGAGGCTGGACATTTACTGCAAAATGTAAGGCATTACTTATCATCAATATCACTGTATCAACCAGTCTTTCTCTTATTCAGGTTTCTGATTTCGGCCTTGCTAAAGATATTTCTATAGACGTTGAAGCAGAGAAACTACCAGTCAAATGGACAGCACCCGAAGCTATCAAATCAAAAGTACGAGCTCGATAGAAAACGAAATATGTTATTTGTCCATCATTAATGCGTTGGATATTTCAGATTTGTAATGGATGGGACGGGAAATTGAATCTTATTGTACTGGCAACCAAACTCGGACAGTTTGTATCATCCAGTGAATATTGTGTGGTTTTAACTGTCAGAATATTCATCACATTAATTGAAAGTCATGTGGGCAACTAGGAATTTGTCATGACAGGTGCCTAATAAATAGAAAAGGGGCGCACTAAATACTTTTTAAATACTAATTACTTACAAATGAAATAATCAGAATTGTAAGGGTCCCGTTGCTTTCAAGTCTAATATGGATTACAAACAGGTCTGTTTCACAAACGTCAGTTTCGGAATCCTCCAAGGAAAGGGCACTTTTACCTTTTTGCGGAAAAAGGCAAGAGTCTAGACCCCTAAGACCCACCCCGTAATTTTGCACCAGAAGGTGGCTATGTGCAGTGAAGTTAAATGGCTGCTCACATTTAAATCTTAAACGCCTGTGGTAGCTACACTGTGATTTGAGGCAGAGTGCATTGCAAGCAGAACGTCCCTGTATTATTTTTCTTTTTCTTTGTTAAATTTGAATACATCATTTTTTCTATTCTACAATCTTATTTTGTATATCTTAAGTACCTTTTACCATGGACCCATGAAAACCAGCCAATATGGCTGATGGTGCCACCGTATATGACGAGTTTTTGAAACGAAGATCGATGAGAAATGAAAAAACTGTATGACTATTGGTGCTAGAACAGGGAAAATGTACGTTGAATGAGTTTCTATGAGTGGGTTGCTCTGCTTTCAGTTATATTCAACTCAAAGTGATGTTTGGAGTTTCGGCGTTTTGCTTTGGGAAATTTATTCCTTTGGTAGAAATCCTTACCCAAGAGTGGTGAGTACTGTGTTATTTGTGTTGTTTATATTTTATATCGATAGGCTTTGTGATGCAAGTGATCTTTGCGTTAGAAATGGACTTTGGAAGTATGGATTTCTACTGCTTATCAGTTTCTCTAAAGACTAGAAATAGCTGGAAAGTTAGGGTATGTAATGTGAGGGAGATATGGGGATCTATGCGCCTTGCACCAAGTTTCTCAGGAAAAAGTTAATGGATGCCTATCGCGTTGATGTCTTTGTCATTGATAGAATCTCGAGTTTTCTTTATTCGCTTCTCAGCTGTTTGTTTTTCGTCCTTGAACTGTATTCCTTCCCCGTTTACTTGTTCTTGTTCAACCTCTGGCTTATTTGAGTTTTTCGTTAAAATTGAATTTCAGCCATTGAAAGATGTCAGTGAAAAAGTCGAGAAGGGTTATCGTATGGAGATACCGGACGGGTGTCCGCAAGCAATGTATGTTTTAATGCAGCGTTGTTGGAACAGTGAACCTAGCCGAAGACCATCATTCAGTGACATCTTGAAGACCCTAAGAAGCACAGCGAGAGAAACGATTTTATAAGATCGTTTATTTACTAGAGAATTTGTTTTATTTTGTAGTTTCTGGCGAGGTCAGGCGAAATTACATCATGTACCCAAGTGATCATTTCAGCACTTTCGGGTAGGCTAGATTTGAAGTAGCTTGGAACATTTCCCCACAGTTGTAATTTTGGCTGCGACTTACACAGATGCTCTGGTAAGGGTGTTCAATGCCCCTGTTATTCCGCCGAGAAACGTCTGACCATTTTTAGTTTATTTTTTGGTTGAATCATTATTTTGTGTATGCTAGATTTTTGGAAGATAATTGTCCAATTGTCTACTTCTGCCAGTTTTCTGGCTCGGTTTTGGGGCAGATTACCAGACTACAGAGTATTTTCCTTGCGTGGGGAATGGTACAATTTGTTGTGCGTGGAAAACTTAGCTATTCGCAGAAATTGGAAAATTCGGCTTTTAATACCTTTCATTAAGAGCTAAAAGTACGCAGAAAGTTACCCGAAAACTGCATTTGCATTGACGGAAATTTACTAGGTTAGTTCTGCACGAGAAGGACTTTCCCACGCTAGCAGAATTTTAGTCTGGAGCAGATGCGGTATTTATGCGAGAGTTAGAATTGCTGCGTAAGTTAGTGACAAATGGAACGTATTTGTGAGTGGGCTTTGATAGTGTTGCGATATTGGCGCTGCAGAAAGATTTGTTTTGCTCCCGTGATAATGAGAGCCCAACTACTTGTATGTTTGCATACGAGGGTATAATCTCCCATGTTTTAGTAGTGTTTCTGCAATTTTGTCACTTCCTTCTCTCTACCAACTATGTTGGTCATAGGATTTGGGCACGACATTAAGGTTTATGCTGCTCAGATTGTTTTATTGTTATTTACAATTTGTATACTTTTATACGGTATCGCTCTATCTGTAGATCCTTTTTGATTTTGACATTAAAGTTTTAAAGCGATTTGTTGGTTCTTTCAGTTTCATATCTATTATGTGTGTGCATGTGCGTGTTTTTTCATATTCTCGGGTTTCCTGATCACTTTTTCGGAAAGAAGTTGTATTTAGTTTCACTTGTTTAGGAATTGATAAAGATCCCTTTTAGCATGCTGAATTTGAAGACACTTAGGAGATATTGCATAAATCTAATAGCATTTTTGAATGGTTTTTGAAATGTAGAAGCAACTATGTGATTTATCATTGGCACAAATTTTAAAGAAAGAAAAGGTGAAAGCAAAGCCACCCACTATCTGTGTAATAAACAGAATCGTAAATTAGCCTTTGACGAAAACGTAGCGAGGAGGTAGCAGTGTTAGGCCTGCTTGTTTCTTTTTCTGGAGTTGTGATATTTTCGATGTTCCCAAGAAGGGATAAAAGTGATGTAGCAGAGCACAGTATCTAATACCCTTGTGCCAGTCATAGTGGAAACTCGATTTCCTTGTGTCTTTTTCCGCTATGATTGGCACAGTTGAATTAAATAATTGTAGTTATTGTTTGTTGTAGCTTTTAACATTTAAAAGCTATTTAGATATTAGAGCTATGTGTAAAAGCCCGTCTGGTATAGACTACCTTTCGAGGTTTTCCATTGCCATTAAAGCAGAAAAAGATGTGATAGAGCTGTTAAGTTTTCTTCAGTTTTGCGGAGCATCCTCCCGTGGTGCCTGCTGTTGTTTTTGTTTCTTTTTCAAGGAGCCTGGGTAACACCTAGGGCTGATGAGACGTAAGAGAAAAATATAGTTCACCCCCCTGCTTTACTAGTCTGTGATGCCTTCTGCTATATGCCTCTCCGGAAATGGTACGGCGCTGCCAGATGAAAAGTGGGAGGTACACATGAAAAGTGGGGAGAGGGGCTACAATTACTTGATGAAGGGTAGAAAGTCTGCTGGCTGACAAAAAATGAGGGAGCTGAAGCCCCCCAGGGACACCATGGTTGCCGAAATGCGACCTCTTGCCTGGAGGTTTTTAGTGGCTCGAATAAAAGAACTTGAAGTATGCTCTCTGAAAAAGATTAACGATGAACTGTGAATGCAAGAAAGTGGATGAAAGAGGTGTATATATGTTTGCACAGCTTGCAATCTAATACAGCCTACTGGAACTTGAAAACTGTTAGCCTCACTCGATGGGTGCAGTGTGCAGGATGGGGAGGACCATGCATATCGATGAGGAAGAACGCGGAATCGATTTCGAGGATTGGATCCGAGCACAGGGGACAAAAGATAGGAACTAAGTGCACAGTGGGTGTAAAGTTCCTCTCTTGGTTGAGGTGGTTGAGGTGGCCTTGCTTCTATTTATTGCTTATAAGGGGAAGTTACTGGAAAAGACTACTTCTAACTAAGCAAAGCATGGCCGATGTGGATGATAGCCCTCTTTTCGACGAAGTGAAAGATCCATCTCCAACTGAAGACGAATCGCAAGAACCTGCAGGAGGTGAGTCGAAGGACGAAGAAAAGAAAGAAGATGAACCTAAGAAAGCGAGTACAGAGGATGCTCCAGCTTCTATTCCAGTAAATATCGAGCCTGAGCTAGCTAGCCCTAAGGATTCAAAAAAGGTAATTATTTTGTTATATGCAGTATTTGTTGGATTCACTGAGGTTGTTGACAGCTCAATCACAGCCTAGATTTGTAGATCTGGAAGGATAAAGATAAATTTGCTTTTTTAATAAATGCTACATTATTGTGAAGGGCTTGCTAACCACCCTAGAGCTTTCATTTTCTTACTTCTGTGCATCTGATGCTGGAAGGACTGGACTTGAAATATGCAATTGATTCTCCACCACAGAATGCTGACTAAAAGAAAGAGATGAATCCCTACCCATGTATTCTTACTTATTATTTAAATTGCAATGTGATATGAGAGATTTTTGGAAGGAAGATTTTATGTGAATATCTGAAAAGGAGAACTATGAATGGTATGAGAGTTTAGAGGATCACTTCTGCATTGCTTTATAAATTATTATTTGAAATTTTATTTCTTATATTCTGTCTATGAAATATAATTAATTTGCTTCTTCTATAAATTCACATATTATCTATTAATATAGCAGTTGAGGATTATTTGTAAGGTGTGATTACTTTTATATTTCCTTTAAATTAGCAGTCAGAAGAAGAGGAAGAAGAAACTGATAGTTTTGATGAATCAGATATAAAAATCAGAGTTTCAGATCCTGAAAAAGTTGGTTAGTTGATAAGTGTCGTTTTACAACGTAGAAAATAACTTTTAGCTCAATATTTTTAGGTGCATTCAGAGCTCTTGTGCAAAATGACAATAAATGGGTTATTTTGTGCAGCATTTAATCAGTTTTGGCTCCACTTTTGTAGAGAAAGAATGTGCAAATAGCTACTTTATTTTTGTGTAGTGTTCTTTATCATTGTACCTTATCCTACTTTCCAAAATTTTTAATACATTATCTGATGATTATTTATCTGGGAAGTCTGTTTTCTGCTTTTGATTTTTGAAATATATATATATGTGTAATATAAAATGTCATTTAGTAAGGGTTATGTGTGGACCTGTTGCTATTCAGAATCCAAGATATGAGGCTGTCATGACTTAACATTGATTACTTCAATGTTTTTTAGGTGATGGCATGAGTGCTTACACAGTCTACAGAGTAACTACATCGGTAGTTATTTAATTTGTTGTTCGTATTAATTTCTTTCACTTTAAATATATATATATATATATATATATATATATATATATATATATATATATATATATATATAAATATATATATATATATATATATATGTATATGTATATGTATATGTATATGTATATGTATATATGTAGAGATATGTATATATAATATGTATAATTATCAGTTGTTCATAGATTTTAAACTCATGCTGTGATGAGATTAATTTGTCATTTCAGACTTCACTACCAAGTTTTAAGAGTCCTGAAATGACTGTAAAGCGTAGATTCAGTGATTTCCTTGGCCTGCATGACCGTCTTGCTGAGAAGCACTTGGCATATGGGAGAATTGTCCCTCCTGCTCCAGACAAAGCTGTTGTTGAAAAGATGAAAGGAAGGATGTCAAAAGGAGAAGAAGGTGGACAAGATTCTTTCATAGATAGAAGAAAGCAAGCTCTTGAAAGGTGAGGATTTTGTAATAGGTATATTTTGATCCACGAGCAAGACATACTTGCAATTCATTGTTATCTGCATATTCCAGGCTTAATTAGCAGTCTGTTACATTTAAATACTGACACTATGATACTGTTTCTTTCATATTGTTGTCATAAAATTCTCTGGATGTCCTGGTTATTAACATTGAGATTTAGTGATTCCAGAGTGACACCATAGCTAGTGTGATGTACCTGGAAAAATATATGCAAAAGAAGCAATATTTATCTTTTAGGTACCTTAATCGAACTGCAAAGCACCCAAAACTCAGAGAAGATGCAGATTTCAAAGAATTCCTTGAAGCTGAAGCGGTACATTTTTTCTCAGAGTATTGATCAAGTCTGCCTTTGTTGTGTTTCATTCAATGATGCAGCTTCTTTTGCGACCCTGCTTTTTAATTATCATACATATAAAATTCATAATGGGAAGCCATTGAAGAATTATGAGCCAAAGTGTGCTATGGATGTTTTTGTTGTTGTCATCATGGCATGATCAGCCAAAGAACATCAATGTAGTGTGGTGTTTTGTTAGATTTATTTCATCTTTTCTAGTTGCCAAAAGCCACACATACTGCAGCTCTCAGCAAGGGGGGCTTTTCTAGGTTTGTAAAAAATGTTGGTGAGGCTGTTTCAAAAATGACCATGAAGGTTGAAGAGCAAGATCAGGTATTTTTAAGTTTTTATGCTCTGCCATGCCATTAGTTATTTGCCTGATATCTTTTAATCTGTTCATGAGCTATGTTTTTGATTTCAGCTCTAAATTCATCATACCTTTTGCAGTGAATTGGGCTAATTCTCATATCTTCATTTGTTATTTTAATTTCAGCATCACCCACATGCCCTGCAATACCTTAGGAGCATTTATTAGTGCCTATTTGGCTCTTTGAAAAGCTATATTTACATATCCTTTGCTTTTTGTTAGTGGTTTGAAGAGAAGCATAACCAAATAGAGTCTTTAGAGCAACAGCTTAAGAAACTGCATGCTGCTTGTGAATCTTTGGTTTCTTTGAAAAAAGGTACACAGCTATCATAGAATCTGTAATGTTACCTTATTCATGACTATCTCTGGTCCATAGTTGTTGGTATTTACTAATTGACAAGCAGGGGCCATCCCAAAAAGGTGATAAGTGGGGCCATGCTGTAAGCTGGTTCTATGGGTCTTGTGAATAACTACTGCTAGTCATTTAAACTATATATATATATATATATATATATATATATATATATATATATATATATATATATATATATATATATATATATATATATATATATATATATATATATATATATATATATATATATATATATATATAGGTAAATGCAAGTTGTACACAAGTTATAGCTTATTGTAGAATATACATAAAGCTGTACTAGATAGTTGCTTCATACAATGAAATCATGGAACTCCCCAGAAAAGTATATATCTGCAATGGGTGCTGAGTCCCCCATAATTTTCTTCATTTTAGCAAGGGAAGCTGAGCCCACTGGAGCCTCCCTCCATTGCACCCAGGTTGAGAAGTTGGTTAAGAATGTCATTGGCAGGAAAACTATTATATAACCCATTGCAGAATTTTGATTTAATTGTTATTATCTTTTATAATTTGATGATCAATCATAGTGCTAGCTTTCTCAGTTTTATTTGTTTCATAGTGGTTTCAAAGCTTTATTTAATTTTTATGATTTGATGTCATCTTTGTCAGTTCTTTTTCATATCTGAGTAGATTATATGGTGAAGGCCTTTGTTTCATTACAATAGTAATTATTTGACATGTGGTTACTGAGAACTGAGCAGTTGATGCCATCTTTTGCTGATGTAGCATTTCATTTCAGATGTTGTATTCAATACTACAAGTTTTGCCAAAAGTGCATCTCTTTTAAGTAAGTACTTTTTTCCCTGTTTGTAATTTTTGAATATTTTTGACAGAAAAGATTACATATGTTAGTGGGGACATTAGTGGCTCTGGGGTACAATATATTGATAAATGCAGACTGGCATCCTTTCAACTTCATAATTGAACAACCCTTTCTTATTGTATTGCTGCATGCGACTTCATAGTATCTCTGTTATAGGCAGTTCTGAGGAGCACACTGGTTTATCACGAGCACTCAGTCAACTGGCTGAACTGGAAGAGAAGATGGAGCAGCTTCATTTTGATCAGGTTTGCCTTGAGTTGTATGTTATATATGCTGCTACATTGTAGGAAATTACCCTCTTGACTTAGATTGCAATCTGCTCTGGTAATGCTATTGCAAGGCTATTGGAGTGTTCTTTTTGAGTTTGTTCTGTGATTAATGATGACACCAAAATTTCCTTTTGCAATTTTAGTCAAATGTGGATTTCTCCCTTCTTTGTGAGACATTAAAAGAATACCTTGGTATGATTCTGGCAGTTAAAGTAAGTGAGATTATTCTTTGTCATGTTTCAATATGGTTGTTAACTCATTTTTGAATGTTCTTCTTGAGATAGTTCTCACTTTGTAATGCTCCCTTTTAGTTGTACATTTTTGCTGTTTATATTCCTTAAGATTCAAAATCAGGGCATACCACAAGAGCCCGTGTATAAGTCAAATGCTGTTTTTTAATTTTGGCTTGGAAAATTTGGGGTGTGGCCTATATACTGGGTGCATCATTCCTCATAGAAAATTTATATATGGCTTGAAAAACTGTAGTGAATTCTGTATTGCACACAGGAAATTTAAGTTCACATTGATAAAGGATGTTTCCTTTTGTCATCACCAATTGAAGCACACAAGATTAGTACCACATGTTCCAATTCATGTATCAACATTTGACATTATTTTGCAACAAGCACTGTGCATTTTTGGTAGTGGATTAATGGAAATGCTTTACAACATCTTTGTATCCCTTTTCATTTGTTTTAATTGACAAGATGCCAAAGGAAACCTGATATTTTTCACTTGAAGTAAGACAAACTATGTCAAACAGTTGCAGCATTTTGTAAAGCAATACACTCTTGGCAGTTTTTTTGAAATATCAGCTTTTTTTGTTTGTGGATAGGTTTATCAATCAAGAGTTTCTGTATACTTTTTGTGTGTAACCTTGTCTTTCTTTCCATTCAGCAGTTTCCTTGGTGCACCAAAAACTGCTAGGGAAAATAAGAAAAAGTCAGGGAATTTTGAAAAATTTAGTCTGGAAAACCTGGAAAAAAAGTCAGGGAATTTTTGTGAAAGGAGTCCTGAGAACTATGATAGGAGTTGTTTTAATTTTAGGTCCTTAAAAGTAGGCAATGCTGCCTGTATGTAGTGGTGGCTTATATGCAGGGTTTTACAGTGGATTTTATTTTTGATGGGACCATTGTGGTACACCTAGCACTGCATTGCCATTTCACCTCAGTTAACTGTTGGTTGTTTTTAGTTGATCTTTAGTTACTTCTTGTTTAGGCCATTTTTCATCAAAGATATAAAGTATATCAAAACTGGCAATCAGCTCAAGCAACTCTGACAAAGAAACGAGAGACACTTGTCAAACTGGAACTTGCAGGGAAGCAAGAGAAAATCTCAGCTGCGCAGGAAGAAGTGAAGGAGGTTAGGATTTGTTATTTTCCTTATTCTTTGTCATTGGAAGCTTTCATAATTTCTAGATATTTAGGTATATCTGTGGGATTCTTTATTTGCTCATCGTGCCCATTTGTGCAGAAAAGTTGTTTCCTTTGTTTTACAGTGGGAAAGAAAAGTTGAGAAAGGGCAAGAAGAGTTTGAAGAAATATCAAAGACTGTTCAGAAGGAATTTAAATGTTTTGAGGTAGCATACCCTTTGGTCATTCATTTAAGAAATTGATTTGTAGCATTAGCAGTTTTTCAGTATGAACAAATATACAATTATCAATTGTTATTTTCATCTATCATCTATCAATTGCAGGTACAGAGAGTCAAAGATTTCAAGGATCTAGTGATTAAGTATTTGGAATCTCTCATGGAGTGCCAAAATAAGGTAGTGCAGTCAGCCATTGATTTTCTTTGTAGTTATGTAGTTAGGCATTCTGCCTTGTTCACAGACAGAGGTGCTAATTATAGCTTGAATCAGGAGTGCATTGATAACGGATCTTTTTGTTTTACACAAGCAATCACCCTCACCCTTACAGACACCCCTGTAGACTTATTTACACTAGCCATTGACTGCCTGCAAAATCCTGATTTAGCCCTCAACAATTATAACTTAGCACTCATCTGGGGATGTGCTTCTGGTGGATGCCTATGAAGCAAAAGCTGTTATCACCCAATCACCCTCCTAGGCTGATCTGCATGGGTGATGTAGTGCCCTCGTGACACTTTTGCACAACTAGGTTTGCAATTGATAAGCAGTGTAGACATGTGAAGGTTTTTTAGTTTGCAGTTGTAGAAGTAGCACATATACAAATCAGTTTTCTTATTGTTGTGTAGGGAGTGCTTTATCAGAGAGTCCTATTGAAGTCTCATAGTGGACTTAATAGATTTTTGGGAAGAATAATAATAATGAATTTAAGTTTGTATAGAAGTCACACAATGTAATTGGATGTAAGGCAAAAAACAATATGAAGTATACCCATTTGACTCCAAAATGAGCACTATGAAGTGAGCCCATATTGCTTTGATAGTTTTGCATGCATGTTTTGTAATGTGATTGATTATCACAAGTGCAAAACAAGTGGAGTGGTTTTTATGCATAGTTATGTACAAAATAGACCTCAAAGGTGCACCTTTAATTTAAAAGAAATCTCAGTTAAAAATGATAGCTCTGTTGTCACAGTTAAAATTGCATTGTTACTAGAGATAAAAGTGATAGTTGCCTGCAGAAGTGTCAATATTCTCTCCATTTGTCACATCTTTATGTCAATGAGTTGAGTCAGGAAATTTCTGTCTTTATCAGATGGTAAAATACTGGGAGGACTATCTGCCAGAAGCAAAAGCAATTGCATAAAAGGAGAAGAAAAATAAAAATTGAAGAACAGATGATCACTTGAGTAATTGCTTCATTATTTAATGATTTGAAATCCTAGCATACAATTTATGAAAAGTATTAATTTTGGGCAAACAATTTTTGTTAACTATCTTAATAACATTTTTATTTGAGACCCATCAGTGATGGGAATCATATTGAGACCATGCTTTGCCCAAAAATCAAAATTTTTGTATTGTAGTCGGCATAATTTCATTAATTATATAGTTAATTATCAGGTATTTTGAGTGATACAGCGATGTAGGCTGTTCATTTTCTGTGGTGAAGAGTTGCCATCACTTTTTACTCGAAAATTGTATAGCTAGATGAAGGTAATGATTGATATTGTGAATGCAGGCTTCAATCTAGATCAAACCCCTGTATGGTAGAAAGATAATGTTGATTGGCTATTATCTTTGCTAGTAAACAAGGTAGTAGTATACTTAATCATATTTTTATCAACAGAAGTGGACAATTTTGTTTGCTGGTTTCTCTCCCTAGTGCTAAAGGAGGCCTTTTTACCTCATGTGAATTGATAGACAATGAGTTTGTGAATCAAGAACTTTTGATGTTGGCTTGAATTTTGAAAAGCACTATAGATTCAAGTGAAAATTTTGTACAATATACTATTGTGCATGGCCTTTAATTGCATTTCAGTTAGACTAGATAGACTGGGTAGGTTCTGCCACCATTCCATCCATGTGTAATAACTTTTTAATATATCATTCATGTTTAATTAATATTTCTTATTTTGAGCAATTATTTGTTGTTTATGGCTATGAGAACAGAGGAAACATATAATCAAAGAAATAGCACCACAAATCTAATAGCTCTTCAATGCTTGTGTTTGTCAGCAAGTATGCAGGCATGCTAGTAAGTACTCTTGAGTGCTTAATTCAAGGGGGTCTTAATAGTTGGGGGGTGGGAACTTTTTTGAAAAACTAGTAAATGGGGGACATTAATAACTTGGGGGAAGTAAGCAGCAAATAAGCAGAGATGCTAGTAAGTAAGTGAACAGGCAGGCAATATGGCCTCATTTGTTTAGCCTGTTTAACTGTTGAAATTACCATCCTTGATTAGGTCCACAGATTTGATTTCAGTTCTCGCCAGTAAATAAGGGAAGTCATCAGGATTGGCATTTGGCATATTGAATGAATGGTTCAAACCAGGATCTGATTGGAACATGTGAAGTTTGTCATAATGCTGTGCTGCTATCAATTGGTCTCGCCATCCTGCTCAGGGCAAACAAAAGGAAATGCACTAATGAAAATAAATGTGAATGTTTCAAACAAGTCATTAGCTGTGTTCATATCTGAGCTAAGTATAAAACTATAAAGTGTTGCAGAAATAAATAATTGATTTTGATAAACACTGTCACACTACAGAAGCTATCCTGAACATTTTTTACTTACTCTATAAAGCACTTGTTGATACATTTCTTCTAAACACATTCTTGTATTTCACTAACAAATGATTGTTTTCCAAGTCAATTCAGCTAGGTAGAGCTAGAGTGCAGGTAATAATAATTATGTGGTTGAGCATTAATCTAGTTCTAGTGTAGGTAATAATAATTATGTGGTTGAGCATTAATCTAGCAACTAATAGTGAACAACTTACAAGTGCAATCATTCCAGTACCTTTCAAGAACCTCTCAATTCTTAGCCTAAATGGAGTTATTGCCTTTACTTAAAAGTTACCCAAGATTCCTAGAGAATAATCTTGGTCTTCATCTATCCAGTTTAATGTGGACTAACACACTACCTAAAGAAGCCAATGCCTGAAGGCAAATGCCATTATTTGCTGAGATTTCTTTTTAAAAACTGTGTATAGTAAGATTGATTGAGGTAATTATCTAGTTCTAAGTGTTCTTAAGGTGATGGCATGCACTTCAGTCTTTCAAATGCTTGTCGTTCAAGGTATTCTCGGTGGTCTGGATGAGCAATTTGAATTAATGCATGTGCCCTCTGCCGTAAACTCTTGCCAAATAGATATGCAATGCCATATTCAGTAACAAGGTAGTGAGTATGTGCACGAGATGTGACAATGCCTCCACCTGAAAGTGAGAAAAGCAAATGAAAATATCAGTGTATAGTACCAGAGACTATTCAACTTTCACAAATTTTAGAGTGATAGCAGCCTTGTAAAGCTTATAGTGCCTTTTCTATTATTCTCGTCTGTGGTCATTGAATACTCATTATACAGTAAATCATACATTTATTCTCTGGAAGAAAGGCAGTTCTCTTTTACATACCCTTTTTGATAAATGGGACAATCTTTGATTCACCTCTCTTTGTAGTTGAGGGCATAGCAAGGATTGGTTTTCCCAGACCATCATTACACAATGCTGCCCCTCGTAAGAAATCAATCTGGCCACCAACCCCTAGAAACACATTTGAAAAAGAATAAATGAACACATAAATTCCTTCAAAAAAGGAAACCTCAACTAAATGTACTTGCTTTTGTAAAGCTGTGCTTTGCTGTATACCACTAAGTCTATGCTTAAATGTACAAATATCAAAGTCAATCAATCATTTAATAGTGGACTTCTTTATTCACTTTATATTGCTCTGCTGTGAAAAGTTCATGAAAACTTTAGCAATAATAGAAAGCAGCAAAGATGACAAAGATTGTTGGATTATGCAAACCAAATGAAGCAAAAGTCTTCTAGAAAAGAACTCAGCAAAAATGTTTGAAGCTTACCTGAGTAAATCCTTGTTCCAATAGAATCAGAAGACACCTGTCCTGTCAAGTCAACTTCAATGCATGAGTTTATGGCTGTAACCTTTGGGTTCAGTGATATAACGCTAGTTGAATTGACAAATGAGATGTCGCACATAACTGCAAATAAAGATACATGATTATCAGGTATGGTGCTTGCAATATTACATGCTTTATCTTAGTTATCTGTTGCTTATTTTTGTTTCAACTCTGTTTCTCAACCCAGGCCTTCTAAGCAAGGATTTCTCCTGCAATTCTACATGCCAGGATGAAATTTGCAATGCTTTAAGATAGCTCCATATCCTCACTACTGCTTTTGGACCCACTTACTGGATAGAGAAAGCTTTTGGAATGCAGTGCAAATTATACTCCTATCAAATTCTGTGCCCAACTGTTGTTAATAATCCTAAGGGAAAATCCATTGTCAACCACAAAGGATTTCTGAATAATGCAATAGCAGATTTATTTGGGGGGCAGGGGGCTTATGGTCCCTGAAGAGTAGATAAGTTGGTATTTTAGCATATAATGGGACAAATCTAGTAAAATATGGATACTTAGCAAATCTATTTCACAAAGTTGGCCAATCTACCACCAATGCAATGCCCACTTATAGATTTACAAACTCCACCACAGGAAAAATGCTTTAAGTCTTTATGAAGCATGCACTTGCAGCTTGAGGTGATAAAAATGCTACTAAATAGCAGATATTTTAATTTGGAAACTGGCGAAAATTTAACTAACCAACAAACGGATTGTTATGAATGAAGTCAAAAACTCTCTTTGTTCCAATAACGAAGCCAGTGACAATTTTTCCTTGATGAATTACTTTCTTCTCATTTGTAATTACTCCTTCCTCAACAAGATCCACTACTCCATCACTGAACATTTCAGTATGGACACCAAGTTGTTTATGGCCTTTCAGAGAAGCCAGGACTGCATCAGGAATTGCACCAATACCTTGACAACAGGTCATAAAATAGTCATTAGGAAAATTAGTACTCTTTGTCAAAAGGACAAGACCAGGTGCTCTGAGGATTCAAGCTAATATCAAATGACATTGTATAAAATTTCATATAGTGCTGTTTTCTTCTCATTTTCTGTTGAGCAAATATATAATAGTGACATCCTAGATATTTCAAGATGGACAACTTCACAATAAATGAAGCAAACTGCCTTACCCATTTGCAGAGTAGCCCCATTGTCAACTAAGTTCTCTGCAATCAGATTTCCAATTTTTGTTTCCTCTGCAGAAGGCTGCTTCTTATGAGCAATGGGCAATGGATGGTCAATGTAAACAAATGCATCTAAATGTGATTGATGCACTTGGCCATCTCCATATGTTCTTGGGCACTGAGGGTTGCAAAGGCCTAGAAATAAAAACTTTAAGTACACTGCCACTATAAAGACAATTGTTTCAATTAATCAGTTACTTAAATCAACAAAGTTGATTGCTTGCACCAGGTATAAAGGTATATAAAAATGCTAGTTGTGCTACATTTTACTCACCCCTCTAATAATTACAAACTCTATTTCTCTCTTGTTTCATTTGATTTTACTATGTCTCACATTCTGGTTAGGAAAGCAGTTATGCACAATAGACATAAAATAACACTCATCATACCAATTATGTACTTGGCATTCTGTATAGCAGCCCTGGTGCAGTCGACACTGGGTCCAAGTGAGCAGAAACCATGAGTGTCGGGTGGTGATACCTAATAGAAACCATGAGAACATAAAGATCAACAAAGCAGTGAGATTTGCATATCAAGGTAGGGAGTAATCAGGATCCTTATCTCGAAAAAAAATTCTGATGCGCAAAATGTAGATAACATTCTAGGCCACATACATGTACCAACGCCACATCAATGTTTACAATATTCCGTCTGAAAAGAAGAGGGACTTCTCCAAGGAAGATTGGCACATAGTCGGCTCTGCCTTCTGCAATAGGAGTTCTGCAATTTGCACCAGTGAAAAGTGATATACTTCTGAATATACCTGCAACAGATTTGGGAGAATAAATATCTGATAGAGATAGCTACAACGGCTATCGATACGAAATAAATTCAAAATCTATGAAGAGGTAGTTGTTGATGTTGTACTAGTTCTACAGAAAAAACGTACCATCGAATTCCGGTTGTTGACAAAGCCCAGGACCTTCTGTGTGAATATGGATAAGCTGAACATCTTTTATATCTGAAGATCTTCCATGTCTTGCCAATGCCTCCAATAGTGGAAGCGGAGTGGCAGCTGCACCGTGGACGAAAACTGTATCTCCTGCGAAAATAGGAACAGTTCGAACTTAAAGGTATCAGTTGGTACTGAATTGATCCTACTTAAGCTACACCACTATTTGCTGTATTACATATCTATGCAACCAAAATCATAACAATTCTCTGAGAATAAAGGTGATGCGAAACGAGATGATCTGCAAAATAAGAAAACAAATGTCTCCCGGTTTACCCGACTTGACAATCTTGACCGATTCATCTGCGGACATAAACTTTGGCTTTCGATTGGGGATCGGGTGAAACGGCTCAAATACTGTTCCTTCATAAAAACTCCTTGCCAAAAGTCTGGCTGGATTGGTAAATCTGCTATGAAGCAATCGCTTCATTTCTTGTGTGTTTTGAACGTCAACCTGCTCTATCGCAACTTTTCTGAACAATGACGTCAAACTACGTAGATCGTCACTTTATTCGAGGTAATGTGACTTCTTTTACTGCTTGACGATAGCAGGGGTCAAAGTGAACGTGTCAGAGTCCACACCCTCTCTGCCTCTTTCCACCAGTCCCACAGCCTCGTTGATATCGTTACAACTATGGCGGACGGCGGGGGCAACAAATCGAAAGAAATTAGTGCATATTTGAAGGCAGCAAAGGATGCAATAAAGCAGAAAGAGTACAAAGAGGCTGCAAAAAATTGCAGGGTTAGTAGCACGTCTTCGATGCCATAGAGAATAAAGACTTATAGGCTAGGGGCGGTTTTACCTTAGTTGCTTTACTGTAAACAGTAACGCTGTTAATGGTGTCACCATACTGTACTATGGGCATTCCCTTTTTGAGACATACTTCCGCGAACACCTGGGCTAAATAGGAGCTCATGGTTTTAACGTTTTATATCTCTATCAATTTCAATCGATAAGATTTTACAAAGTGATTTTTTAAGAAAAATTTAGAACTGCAGATTTTTCTTGCTAAACTTGTTGGAGATGGCTATATAGGCAGCACTGTACTTTAGCTAGAATCTCTCTTAATAGATATGCAGTGTAATCTGCACGTGTCTCTCTCTAGAACTGCACACAAAGGTTTAGAACTACACATCTTTTTGTAACTGCGCGTTAGAAAAAACGTGAGATTGCAGAGCTGAGATTCAGCATTTTCTATCTTCATTTCAATGCGAAAAGTCTCCACAGCTAGTTTGGAATGTATGTTTTGCAAACTGTTTTTCTCTCATAGCTAAACTACCTTTGAAGATTGAACAGTGTACACCTACCTCACTTATATTCAGAAATGATATATTTGATATCAGATATGCAACATTTTTATTTTATTTTGTTTCAGTATGTTCTGGTACCTTGTCTAAATTTGTTCTAGAGTGTTCTTAAGCTGGACAAGACCAATTACCATGCATTTGTCTTCATTGGTCTTTGTGCTAAGGAAATGGGCCAATATATACAATCAAGGGCTGCCTATAACAAGGCAATTGAGCAGAGCCCAGAACAAATGTTAGCTTGGCAGGTAAGTTAAGGTAGCTCCTATAATTTAAATTTGCTGAACTGGAAATGTGGAGTACTTATTGTTATTTGGATGTCAACTCAATTGTAACTATGACTAGTAGATATCAAGTATCATTAATAGAAAAGGTGATTTTAAGACCAGAAATGCCACAAAGTGAGGGAGCATTGTTTCTTTATAGTTGATATTACACACCCATGGATTTTTCCAACTCTATATATACCTCTAGAACGCTTCCCATACTGAGGACTGGACTGCTGAATATGCTTTTTGACAAGATCTCAAGTGTGCACTAATAAAAAGTCAAGTGCCCAAGTGTGCACTCGGTTTGAGGTGTATACTTTAGTGTAAAACAACTTATGAAAAATTAAAAATTATGTCCCAACTAGTCACATGTCAGAGCAATTTTATCTGTATTATTATCATCATGACAGATGGAAATTATTTGCCATGAAGTTCAAAGTAGTTAATTATTACACTCTGCCATGCCCATTTTTTTGGATTGCAGTGTCATTTGAGGAAAAATCTTGAATGTGTGCTTGCCAAGTCTGGACTGAGGATGACTCAAGTATAAGTTGAGTTGTCATAATTAAGCAATCTTAACCAGATTTGTCAACTTGTAACAACTAGACTATGTTGAAGTCCTTGGTTTTTTCAAAGTTATATTGAAAAGGCAATACTCTCTCTTTTTGTCATCTCTCTGGTCTTATTTATTTTATTGCATGTTCCACCTCAAACATCAAACATGATCGTAGTTTGATCACAGAATGTATTTTGTGGTTTGATCTCCATGTCAATAATCTTTTTTCTATCTGTGGAAGACAAGGAATGCTTATTTGCATTTGTATCAGTTGCAGGTTGTGTATTGTATTTAGAAAGGTGCATGTTATGATTTTTCAACACTATAGAACTTTACCATGATTTATTGCTTTTAATTCTTGCTATAATTAAATTGCTTTTATGCTGATAGAAATAAAGTACTTATTATTCATTTTCAGACTTGTCCTCAATTTCATAATTTCTAGATATGTTAGATTTTACAGGGCATCACTACTGCATTCAACAAGCATGACCAGGATAGTTTAAATGGGGAGGAGCAAAACATTGAGTAGGTCTGGGAACCATGTTTGGGGCCACATGATTTGCTTTGGCTTAGAGTGCATCTCCTGATATCATGTTTACCAACAGAGATGAAGACCTTTGGTAGTTTTGTGACAGTTACTCTATAAAACAGAGCACTTAAAGGAGAACAGCTTGCTAAAGTCTGTGGGTAATTGTCTCCTTCATACCCCCCTCTGGCTATGCAGCTGACAATGCCTGTTTTTCTTATGCAAATTCTCCTACTTCAGGGTCTTTGTAAGCTGTATGAAGCAACATCATATGATGAATGGAGAAATGAATTTCAGCTTGAGGACTGGGAACAGGAATGTGTCCATGTTTATACAAAGCTTATTTCTGCCACCAAGAAGTATGTGTTTAGACATTAACCACAACTTTGCTTAAGAATATGAAAAGTTTCTTTTGTATTTTCACTGTGGGCAATTTGATTGGCTTATGTACAGTTTTATTTAATTGTACTCACTTGACTGGTCCCTGTACTTATCTAATGAGTATATCATTAGATCTTCATCTCATATTATGGGTAACATATCTATCCGTTGATCAGTAGCCATTGTGTTCTTACATCTGGTACTCACTGTTGCTTTTTAGTGATCTAACTAGATGGAAAGAATTGCTGGCAAAAGTAATACCATTGCAGTTATCATTGGGACTGGCAACTGAGGTATTCACTATAAAGTGTTTAAAGTTTGTCCATGGAATGTCATGCATCTGCTTCTTTTATGTTAAGTAAGCTTTATTTAGCCACCTTTGTATTTATCTGTTGTGTTTGTAGGCTCTAAGGAGTCTGAAAGATCTTGAAGGAGCCACACCAGAGCCATCAGAGGAATTGCTGATTCTGTGGAAAAAATGTCTACAGCTTTTTCAGTCAAAGGTTTTTCTTACTTTTTTAATATGTGTTTGTTTCACTCAGTTGATGGATGCCTTTGTACTTTTCATAGAAATACGTTGTGTCTGAGCAGATATACCATAAAAGTGTATGTTTAGGCTACACCTTTTTTATGAATTTTGTTTCCAAATTGGCAGAGGGCATCATTTCTCCATAAGATGGTAAGCCCTTATTCATGAAATTATGGAAGTTTGCTGTAGATCGAAGAATTAAAATTATTTTTTCTGATTGTAGAGGTGCAGACTATATGCAGTGACTATAACTTATTGATGGGTTTTCACAGTATATGTTATATATATATATATATATATATATATATATATATATATATATATATATATATATATATATATATATATATATATATATATATATATATATATATATATATATATATATATATATATATATATATATATATATATATATATATATATATATATTATATGTATTATATATATATATTATATATTATATATAAATATATTATATATATATAATATATTTATATATATATATAAATGTATTATAAATATAAATATATATATAAATATATTATATATATATATATATATATATATATATATATATATATATATTAAATATATTATATATATATATTTAATATTATATATAAATATATTGTATATATTATATATATTATATATATTATATATTTATTATATATATCTTTTTGCTATTATACATGTATGAAATTTCTTATCAATTTCTAGGCAAAGAAAAATGACCTTTCTAGTGAATCACAAAGCCAGGTGGGTAATTGCAAACATTGGTGTACATAAAAGCGTTGAAAGCAATCTTCTGTGCATTCAGCATAAATGCAGCTGCACCCCTAGATCCTGTATGTTATCTCTAATACCCCTCTGTATGATTTTTATACTTTTATATTATAATTATTATCTTATGTTGATAAATATCCTGCTTTATGATTTTGCCCACTTTTTAGATGGAAAATGTATTTCAATCAGTCCTTGAATATAGCAGAATTCTTGGAATGAGCACAGAAGACCCTCAACAGGATTATATGTTGTTCCTGAGCACTTATATGAAGGTACCAGGATTTGTTTTATATTTTGACATGTTGATGCTTTCCACCTCTTTTACTGTCTTACCTCTTTGTCCGTTTTGTAGCCAATTTTCAAATGCAGTATGAGAGGACATAGCTCCAAGGATGCATCTAACTTATAATAGGATAGTCTTTGTCCTGAAAGTCTTATTCTTCTATCCATTCACATTTTCAAAAGAACTCATTGTGCTTTAAATCATGTTTATGCTATGGAAAAAATAGAAGTGTTGCATAAATATGTGTTATATAAAGCATGTTCTGAATGTAGATTTTTGTTTTTGTCCTTTTACTTATTTCACTATAGCTTAAATAGTAGCACCAATAGACTATTTTTGTATTGTTCATTTGTTTATCTTTTTATAGGAAATCAAAGAGAAATACCTAGCTGATTTCTTTGGGAATCAAATTTTGGAGAAGGGAAAGGCCCTCTTGGAAGACCACCCAGAAAATATTTTTGCATTGCAATTAGTTGTTAAATTTCTTATGGAGCAATCATGTGGTAGGTTTTCATCAGGTTTTCCATGGAACAGATCTATTAATGCCCCATGTAGTCTTTGCTCTGTTAGAGTTTTGCTTGTAGGAAGTGGGAATGCTTTTTACAGTTTGTTCCTGAAAGTGTCTTATATTATGGGATAATTTGTTTCTTGAAGAAGTGTTTTCCAGTTTTTTCCAGGTCTCAGGAAAAGCTGCAGTAGCGAGCCAACAACAATATTCAAATAAGCATCTGTTGAGCACTCAGTTTATTTTTCCCTCAGCTATTGGAAACGTTTAGTATTTCATAGCATTTAATAATAATAATAATTTCATAGCATTTGCTTCAGAACTGTGGCATTGTCTCTTTTATCTAGTTCCCTCTATGGAGACAATGGGTTATATTAAAAAGATAGCTGTTATTGATGGTAAGAGTCCTTGGAGTATCATTGGTGCAGCATATGACAAATATCAGAGTAGGGACTGGATGGAAACTATCAATGTTCTCAATGGAATTGAAGGTATCTTTAATTTTTGTTTTTATCTTGAGTTATTAATTTTACCATGCAATCTCCTTTAAGTGGAAGTAGGCCTATTTAAGCAGCAGACCTGTCAACCTAGACTTTTTGAAACTGGAGGTTATGGATTTTTCCTTAAGAAGGAGATTTGGCCAAAAACTGGGAGATAAGCAAAATTTGCTAAAAGTATAAATATAATGGAAAAATTGTGCTCAGTAAATAGATTACAACAAAAATAATTGCGAACAGTAGAATGAAAAGTACCTTTGTAGTGATTCTAAATGTCAGAACGGGGCCAGGTCGCTTTTCCGACAGTTCGATATTCCGACAGTTCGATACTCCGACAGTTCGATACTCCGACAGTTCGATATTCCGACAGTTCGATATTCCGACAGTTCGATATTCCGACAGTTTGACAAAAATGTTACTGTACCTTAAAATACCAAAAATCAAGGAAAATTTCTTACAGTAGGATTAGAAAATATTTTTCTGCTACTGTCTATTAATTTGAAACAATATTTTTGGCTCAAGCTTCTTAGTTGTTTTTCCTTTCTTAGATAACTGAGCTAACTAGTTGTTGATTCTTCTCTCTTTTCTGTTTTGAGACAATATTCGCGACACTATTCGAATGATTAAAAAAATCCTTGAGAGAAAGATAATTTTTTTTCTTGGTTTGTTCATTTTTGATATTGAATAAAGAGAGCTAAAGAAAAGCGGCTTTTGTCGTTTTTCAGTTAGTTAACATGGGTCAGAACACGTTTCCTTCATTTTCCAAGGGTCTGAAGGGTGTGGTCGCGAAAGCCCCGGGACCCAATGTTTTACTTTTATTTACCGTAGTTTTCATATCAACTAAAGAGTGCATTCAGGCATCGTTTGGTGCTTATTGCATGCGTTCCGCGATATATAATGTAACGTTATCACAGTAGTGAACTTATCACTATTTCTGACTATTCACAGAATTTTTGATATTAAATCCGTCCAAAACTAACTAACCCGCACCATAAACTCTTATTTGAATTGTCCGCGTATTAAGCAAACTTTCCACTCTGGTAAATGGGTTTCTAATAAAAGTGGGTTTGTCGTACTGTCGGAATATCGAATTGTCGGAATATCGAACTGTCGGAATATCGAACTGTCGGAATATCGAACGGACCCCGTCAGAACATTCATTGAAAGGTCTTCCACATGCCATGGTGTCAAATGTAAATTAGAAAATTGTAAGGAAAAATCCGAAAATATGACTTGATTTTGCAATAATAAACTGGGAGAAAATGTACAATAACTGGGAGACTAGGAGAAAGCTGTCAAAACCATGAGTCTCCTGGTGATACCAGGAGAGTTGACAGGTCTGAAACGGTGCATTGGGCTAGTTATCAGATAGCTAGATTTATACTTAGACTGAATTTTTTTTTATGTTGACCAGTTCATATAAACTTGGTACGTTTTCTATATATATATTGTCATACAGCATGGAACATATTGGAAAAATGTGGAAAATTAATCTTATCTGTCTAACGTTATTAGGATCAATGTTTAAAAGATGATAAAAGTGCCTTACTCTTTTGATTCTTATGAGTTATTATTTTTCTTTCTGAAATTTTATGGCTTTAATTTATAGGAAATATGAATATTCAACTGTTATGCAAATACTTTCAACTCACATAATGAAATGATATTCATAGTGTACTTACAAAAAAAGGTTTGTATATAAGTTCCTCTGTTGCACAGTAAAGGTGTTCCTTTTTATTTTTTAGTGGAAATGCGTGAAGAATATATCCCATTCTACTGGCTGCTGCTTAGCAAAGCCTATTACCAACTGCATGATGAAAACCTTTCGTTAGCATGTGCTGAAAAAGGTAATGTTGTTTTATTGAGAAAATGATAGCAAGCAAAGTTTTATGCAGCCACAATTATGCTTAGTTCTAATTCAAATTTCCATGTATCACTTTGCAGCTGCTTTTTCTGATATCTTTAGGATTGCAAATAGATACAACTGCAAGGCAGCAGTCTGAAAAACCAATGAAGTTAGGAGATTTGTTTTTTACAGGGCAAAGGCAACTTCAAAAGTGTCTTACTGAAGCTGGTAGAACAGTTTATTGTGGTGCATTCAGGTATGATCCTCATATCATCATTGGTTTGCTGAAGTTGTATTTACTTAGAAATTTGTTGCTTATGTTGAATAACAACTTGATATGACATTTTGCACTAGAATGTGTCATGCTGAAAACTGGAGAAGAAGATTCCACAATTTTCTTGATGCATTCTCGAGCATCTTCACATAGCTGTCATATTTCTACAGTAGGATTTTATTGTATGTGTCTAGCATGAACAAGTTTCTGCAGCATTTTATTGCTATGTTATGTTAATAATAATTTTCTATGTCCATTGCCATAGCATCAGAAAAGCAGCCTGTTTTATAGAAAGTAAGAAATATGAGAATGCAAAGGAGCTTTTATCCAAGGTATTACAAACATTGTAGTTTGTGAGAAGTAATCTATCTTGTGCATGATTTTTTTCTAAGAGACTATTCCTCATCTTCAGTTTCTGTGGTTTGATCGAAGTTTCTTGTACTCTGGTGCCAAAACATGGAATGAAATTCCAAGTAATATCAGGATGAGCCCCACAATCTCTCCGTTCAAAAGAAACTTAAAGGAATTTCTAGAAAGTTGATAGATTCCCAGAGCATGATCCTTAGGTAGAACAACAACGTTTTTGTTGATAATATTAATGTTTATTTATTGAAGTAGTTATTTATTATGCTGATAGAGTATTCGTGGGTAAAGAGCTATAAATGAGAATGAATGAATTTATATTCAGCAAGTTTACATTTCCTTGTTAATTATGCTAGAAAATTATCATTCTAGTTACTTGAAAATGATTCAGATAATTTGGAAGCTTTGAACCTACTTGGAACTGTATTTGCCCTCCTTCAAGAAAATAGCGATGCATTAGAGGTTAGTTAGCTTCAACTAAAAATATCACTGTTTGATCTCAATCGTTCATTTTTATAAGTTGTTAGTGATTATTGCAGAATTTTTAATATCTACAACCTTTGAAACCCAATAAGGCTCGAGTTCATGCAGAGTCTTATTCAAATCGGTTTTGTTTCTTTTAGAAGTTAGAGCGATATGGAATTAAGATTAAATGCTAACCATGCAAGTGTATAAGTAAACAAACAAACAAGCAAACAAATAAATAAACTGGAACCAACTTAGTTTGGGCTTTCACAATAAGTCATTGCCTCCCAGAGTAGAAGTTGATTTGACAAACATTGAATGACAGCTTTAGATTGTATTTTAAGACTTTTTGCAATAAGTGATGCTTGTCACAAATTTAATGGTTAGGTCTATATCATAATTCGTTTTGTGTAACATTGCTTCTCTCTCTCTTTGCCAAAAAGTAGCCTTTGCGTCCTGTATTTCTTTTAATTGGATCATTGTAAACAGGGATAGTAAATGTCTTAACAGATCAGTACCAAAATTGCCGAAATCGAGCCAAATGATCATGGGTGCCTTGCTATTAAAGTAAGTGTGTACTTCATTGATTGGTTTTTGTCTTGCTGTCCGGTGATTGTTCTGTGCAGCTTCTTATTTTCTCTTATTTTGAAATTTATTTTTATTACATCATTTGTACGTAGTGGCAGGACAGCCGCTTTCATAGAAATTCTCACTTGGCAATTGCCACCCTCATCAACTGATCTCCGTCAATACCATTCTCGGAAAGATGACCTAAATGATCAGGATTATCTTAGAGAATGGCGTTCTGTGGGAATCACAGCTGCAGAGCGTCGTATGGCTGCACCCCACTGATACCCTATCTTCACGGAGGCTTGCTTTTACCAAGGGGGCAGACAGTATTTAGTCCTACCTGTCCTGCTTGTTTTGTCTTGATACTATTCGTCACAGAACACAGAAGTTTCAGTGCAACACACTCATGCATATAAATATGTAGTTAAAATATTGCTTGTATGTCTGGTCATCTAATTTTTAGTTATTTGAATTGCATTTGTTTCTGCTTTGTTTTTAAACATCTCCTCTGTGTGCATACGCGTTTTGCAATGAGATTTTTATAGAAGTAGAGAGCTTAGTTCAGTGTTTTCACTTGTACGAGTAAATCCTGCAACTTTGAAAAAATTCGAGTTACTGACTGTGGTAGACTGCTTTACATTACTGTTAAGATTCAATGGCGAGACAACCTGTTCGAAGTCTAAGAGGTAAACCAATGGGACCTTTTTCCACGTAGGTAATTTCCCAGAAACCAGTTCTTTTTGCATCAATGTTTGCAAATTTTCTCGATCTTAGTCATTTAATTTGCAGATCCTTCTTTCAGAAAGACCTAGAAACGAATGAACCATTCATTTTATCTTTTTGTTTCTCGTAACTGCAGGCTCTCATCAGCATCAACGAAGGGAAATTTTACGATGCGGAACTTAGGTATAATTTTTGCCTATCCTAAGCTCATTTTTATCTTATTGTATAATCGAAATCGTTATGTTTTGATATATGTTAAGCCTTTATTGCATTGTCTTCTTTCTAATTTGCTAGGCTGCAGGAAGCAATAGAACTTAAGAGTGATGTTGCACGATATCATTTTCTTCTTGGAAAAGTCTATTGGAACCTAAGAACTTTTGACGATTCGAATGCAAAGAAGGCCCATGCGTGTTTTTGTGAGGTAATATTTCATCCCTGTTCAAGATTAAATTCACTTTTTAGATATTTTCTCCTCTTTTCTTTGATAGTCAACCTGTGTCGTAGGCCTACAATGGCTCGTTATTTAGTTTTTGCCTTTGTTGAATATTGATAACGATGAAGTGACTTCTCAATGGTATTTGTTCAATGGTATTCAGCTTTTTCCTTCAGTTGCAATGTACGCCGCTTGACCGTATATTTGGAACTCCATAAGGTTGCGCTCACGGATGCATTCAAGCTATTATTTTTTGTTCGAGATAAGACAGAATTTCTTATTATTGTTTTGAATTTATATTCCTAGGAGCCTTTTTGAGTCATGCAAAACTTTTTCTGTTCTCTACAATTTTTTAACTCTGTCTTTTTGTGTAGGCAGCCAAACTTGACTTAAACAACTCGGCGGTTTTCTTCGCTCTCGGAGAGTATTATAGAGATGCCGTAGAGAACTTTCAGTAAGTGAAGAACAATCTCATCTTATGCCTATATGTTGCACTTTTTTCTTTGAATGTTCATGATTTATAGCGTTTTTTCAGACCTTTCATAACCTTTTTGAGTTTTTTCTCGAGTTCGTATTTCATACCATCTTTCTTTACATTATCAATCGCTTCCTAGGAAAGCTCAGAAATGTTTTAAGAAAGCGGTTTCTTTGGATGAATTCAACGAGGAGGCATGCCTAGCTCTTGGTGACATTTCATTGGATCTTGATGACGAGGTATTATTGCTTCATTTGTTTCTCTTTTTTTGTTATCCTTTAACCGATTCTTATTTGCTATCTTGACTTTCTGACCGAGAAAGTGCGTGTATACCTCTCTCTTTACCGTATTATCAGTGGGACATGATTATCCAGCACCGTTTGCAAAGCACACATATTTCATTCCCAAGTGATCTTTTGGTTCCCTTCAATTTACATTTTGCAACGTACGATTTCCCCCTGTGGTTTCTTTGAAATAATTTTTTACTTAGACATGTTGAAGAGTGCCATTGTTGAGACAATACATAGCATATCTATCGATCCAGTTATTGTTTTTCCTGCAAGGGTACAGCTGTTGATATTTATGAAAGAACAACCAGAAATTTTGGCCCTGGAAGGTAGCTCATATTTTTTTGTACACTTTCATCTTTGCAAGATATGCATTATAGTGAAGTCGCCATCAGACATTTACGAGCATTATAGAATGGCTTGTGTTCTTGTTGCTTGTGGCCCAAGTAGTGATGAGAGCCTGTGTCATTGGCTGATATGCGATATGAATTTCCATCAGTGCACCTTAATGTGTAGTTTCTCTTTGGCAAGTGCACGGGCAAGCATAGCCGCCAAATGTTTTCGAGCCCAGTTAGGTCTATTTTCTCCCAACCTAATTGACCTATCAGCATGCAGGATTCTGGCCTCACATACTAAGGCAAGGCCCATTCTGCATGATGATTGGTAAATTAGGCTGGGAGAAAATAGGCCTAACTGGGCTCGAAAACATTTGGCCGCTATGCTGCACAGGCATAAAGCTAAGAGTCGCAATTGAAACTCTGACTTATCACACTTCATTTTTGTATCATTGCTCTGCACGAAGTTGCTCATCGAGCAGTATATTGTATAAATGCTTATGTATATTGTTGTATAAGAAGTTAAATGAGTTTTATCTAGTATTCCATTACAGGGTTAAAGATGCGTGGTTGCGACTTGGAATGTTGCTAACTAAACGTGGCAATCCAGAAAAGGCTGTTTCATGGTATGATAGATCATTGGTTATGACAGTTTCGGCCCCCTCCCCTCTTAATATTTCGCCTTTGTAGTTTTAATTTGCTTTATCACAAGTATGCTTTCATTTTTTGATTTTACATCCACTAGTATCATTTTCTTTAGAAATCATCGTCTTTCTCTTGTTGCTTTAGTTATGAATATATTTCTTGCGAAGTCATCGATCCCAGTTTTTATGTCGAGTGTGTTTACTTTGCAGTTTTCAAGGTGCCATTCAGTGTGATCCTACCGATAGGTAATGATATATGCTTTGCTTCTCCACATTTTTATTGCTTTCCTATTGTAGCACCAAATTTCGGCTACAGGATGCACAAAGCTCACTCCCAAGCCCCACTATCCACAGAAACACTGCAAACAAACAACTTCTGAGCTTATGTGACTGAGATGTGGTTTGCTTAAATAAAATGAATGCCCAAGATTGAAGTCCATGCTCGTCAAACGAAAAACCCAATATAAAATGCCTATGATATAAATATGAAACAAGGCAACGACAAATACTACGAATAAATAGCAAAATAACTGATAGTCTGTATACCTTGCTAGCCATAAAGTATAACTTAACAATATCGTGAACTCTAATGGCGTATACAGCTCCTAGAAATAGATTTCTAGCTATATCCACTTTGGATATCTCGACTAAAATATTGATATGAAAGAAACAAAATCCCAGTTACTCATCAATGGCCTATCTCACTATCCACGCTATCAGTGCCTACCTTATATTTCAAGTGCAAAGCAATTCACACAAACAATACACAAAGAAAGCTTAACTAAAGTCATTCCTAGAGCCCCTTGACGATGATATTCCTTTAGTAGCTTTGTTTTGCATTAGAATAGTTGCACGTTGCACCTACTGTCTACTAAATATCTATCACTTCGAAAGTCCAGACTTGAAGCGTAAATTGCTTTTCATTAAAATGATTCTTTTATTCCTAAGTTATTTGTTAATTATTTTATTTGCCGTAGTCTTTAGATATTTCGTGAAGGCTATTTCGATGGAAAGATAAAATATTTGTATATTGCGCTAGTCAATGACAGCATTCTTGTTCCCTACTGAAAGAAGCACGTTTTCTTTCAAAATTTATCAGAGTATGAAACATTGGATAGTGACAATAGGATATTGCATAGATTAATTTGTAATCCTAACATTCCTGGTTTCTGCTTATGTTGTCGTGGTCCTTGTTTTCCCATTTCGCGCTTGCCATTTCTTATTAAGTTTGTGTAGAAACCAGTTTGCTGTTGTAGGCGTCTTTGGGAGTGCTTGGGGGATGCATTCATAGCCAGAGGAAGCTATAATCCGGCAATGAAGGCGTTTCAGAAAGCAGTTGAGGTAATGTGTAATAGGACTCTTATACCATGTCAAATTTCATCTCTAATCTGGATTTATGTCTCATGATACATGGAGGAAATGACGTTCCTTGAAACAGGCAGCCTTCTTCAGTTTGTAATTCCTGTCATTTTCTTGTTATTGTGAATAAACTTGCATTTTTAATTCTCTGTAGGGTACAAATTCAATGGCTGATGTCACATTTTTTCATTAGCTTTCTTTGTTTTTCTTTGTCTTCATCCGATTCTTTGCTATTAAGTATGTTAATTCAGCCAGGTCTTGTCAGCTTATGAGTTGGGAACTCCTTTTACACAGGACATAGGACATAGGACATAGGACATAGGACGTAGGACGTAGGGAACTCCTTTTAGTTTTAATACACCAGCACTAATGAGCATGTATCAATGCGGTTCGAATACTGTTAGGAAGTTAGGAACTTAACCTGTTTATATCCGTAGGCTTATTTGCTGAGTTGTTAATGAACATTGAAGATTAGTTACATGTTTACCTCCTCTGTTTCAGATTGACTCAACCAGCATATATTGCAGATACAAGTAAGTCAATTAATTTGCCTTAGGACATAAATTTGCCAAATATTCTAAGCTTCAGACCTTTGCTTTTGGTTAATATCTTTTCTATAGTATTATATTTGTTTCACTCAGCTCAATTTATTATATGTAAACTTTCAATAGAGAAGGGACGTCTAGCTACTAGGAAAGTCCAAACCACATGGAGCTTAATCGCCGTATCGATGATTGCAACTAAAGACCATGATCATGCTCAAAGTAGCGCAGTATTTATGTATATTATTGTATGCGTCTATTGCGACTTTTTCTCTCTTTATAATCACTACTCGTATAACTGTTATTTATCTGTTATTCGAAGAATTGGTGTGATAAAACAATCAGTTTGTATGTTTGCTGGAGCAATTGAAGAATTTGAAAAGGTCACCGCTCTGCAGGATGACTACATCCCGGCAATAAAAGGTAAGATTTATCAATTCATTTGCCAAAAAGGTACTTCGAGTGTTTGTAAAGATTCATTATTTGACATTTATGTACCTTATCCTTTCATTACATTTTCTCATAGGCCTGTAGTAATGTTTGTAGCGTTCTTTTTGACATACCCTCAAAATTTGACATGCTAAATATTATGGGTTGAAAAATCTTACATTCTTTGCATAAAGAAGCATTTAGTTTAAGTTTAGAACAAGTCTTAGTTTCTAATAGAATTGCCTGATTTGTAACAATTGGTAGTGAGTGGAAGTATTCAAAATGCTGAATGTTGTTTCAACGTCATCCTAGCATCATTGGGTTCTACTTAAATTTTGAAAAATAGCTGGGAATGATTGTAAATTTTCATTGTATATCTTGTATCTGCTTAGGAGTCGCTGATTGCCATCTCAGATTACAGTATTCAAGTATCGATGAAAATTTTGATGGCAGAGCAATTCAACATGCTGAAAAAGTTTTGGCAGCTTCAGCTAAGTAAGTTATACCTTTTTGAGTCCGGCTAGATCTGATTAAAATCGAGATGCAGTACGAATTTTGCTCTCCACAGTTACTGCAGTGATAAAAATTTGTTTTGCCATAGCTTCATAATCGTGGAATTGATTTAGAGGCTGTCTGTGGTGGAAAGTTTAACACGCATACGAGTTGCCATGCAGTGATGTGATTAAAATGTGTCACAGTGGCTTTTAAAGTGTCATAGTGGCTTTTAGAAATTTTATGTTTTTCAGAGCCATCGAAAGTCGACCAGATCTTCATTGCTTCTGGAAGAGTGTTGGCGATGCTTGCTTTGCGTTGGGCGTTATTGCAGAGGAGAAATTAAGGTTTGTGTTTCCATCAACAGACGAGTTAGGCATTATCAGTTCTATTGCAGTTTGTGCTATGTAGAAATTCCTCTCTGCTGCACGTTTCTCGGATTGTAGTAATTTTGTTGAAAGTATCTGGTTCATCATATCAAGAAGGTTGATGTTTTGTAGTCCATTTGACTTCATTTTATTCTGGAATCCTTGGAGTAGTCTTAGCGAACCCAATTTTCTCGTGAAAGCGACGCTTTCACTTTGTAAGATCTGTTAGAGATATTAGCTGTCAAATTGCCTATAATTAAAAGTGAATATCTGAAAACTCTTCTGCAGACTAAATTTATCTTCTTTTCTAAGATTTCATCTAAATGATTTTCACCACAGCGTAAAGATACCGGCATCATTGTCTAAAATAGTTGGATTAAAAGTTGCAGAGGATCAGAAAAAGAAGTCCATCCTTTTAGATTTGGGTAGAAGGTAAGCACATTGTTTCAGAGCATTGATCATCAGGCTTCCGTTATCTCTTTTCCGGATTGAATCGGATTGAATCGGATTGAATCGGATTGAATCGGATTGAATCGGATTGAATCCCTGGCTCTGCTTGTTGCGATTTTGACTGATTGCCTCAATCATGTTGCAGGTGCTTTGCGATTATTGTCAAGCTAGACGAAAATTCTGCCAACGCATGGCATGACTTTGCACTGAGCAGTTTTCATTATGGCATGGTAATTTTCAGATATTTTCTTGCGCAACCGTATCTATATTTTTAAGATCTGCTACTTTCACACTTTCATCCAGATGTCAATATCATCAGCAGTTGAATAGCACTTACGAGTATAGAGTGTAAGAACATCATAGTTTATAGTAGAATTTTGATGCTATAAGTGTCAGCCTTAAGGAAATTGTATAACATTATATTTTAAAATGAGTTTGGGAATTCCTTGTGTTTACTAGTTGCACAAATTGATCGAAATAACGGTTGTCAGCAGATGGGCTTTTATGCATAATTTTTGTTGAATTTTTACGAGGTAATATATGATGATTCATACTGATCTTCGAACACTTTCCATCTATTCTTCAGTCTTTGGGTGGTGAAACTGGTAAATCTACGATACAGCAAAGTGTCAACGTAAGATAAAATCTATTTAGCAATATCTACTACCACTCTGATTAAGCAACTGTTTTAAGTCAGAATTCTCAGTCAAAGCAGAGTTTTAATGATTTGTAGTATATGTATAGAAATATGATAACGTTTACCAGCAGGACCTTCCTTCAAACTATGTAAGCTAGGTGCTTCTTATTGTCCCGTATTTTTGCAATCTTCTTAGCATTTTCTGTTTTTCAATGACCCGCCTGCTTGTTTTTCGGACGACCTTATAGTTGCTTTCGCGGGATTCAGACAACAACTGTTTGTTTATCTAAGTCTATAGTAGCATAACACATTGCATGATTTCAGAATTTGATGTTTCCTAATGTCACCAGGCAAGCGATCGTAGTGTACATAATCCTTTTTGCTTCAATACGGTTCTATTTATATTATTAAGTGAAATAAAATTTGATTGATTACGATTTGTGTTTTTCAGTTGAGCAAAAAAGCAATCAGCCTGGAACCTCAAAATTATAGAATGTGGAATACACTGGGCGTGATTTCTGCTAGTTCAGGTCCGTCCTTCATATGTTGCGGTTTTTCTGTTTATGGCAAGTGCACTGTCCTCTTTTTCTTCCTTCAGCGTGTCGTTATCTCGATTTGCAATTGGTCTTTTGTTAGAAACTCCAACTTTTGTTAAGTTATTCCAAACCAGAGGATTTGTTTCAGTACACCCACTTCCTTTCTCTGTGTTCAGTTAAAAACTGAACTTGTTTGTCTTTTACTGAAGTCTTCAAATATTTTGCTTTGAAATCTCTTAAAGTAATTTTTGGATATTTTTGTTTAGCAACTTTGAAGACTGCTCGGGCTCCCATCCTGCATGTTAGCAGTCCAGCTTAGAATGTCACCATTTCTTCCTCAATTTACAAAAGTGCCTTTTCTAGATCAGAATCATGCTTTGGGGAATTTTTGTACGGTTTTATATTCAGACTGCTTGATTTGCAGTATCAGTCTTCTCATTGAAAAACATTGCAAAAAGTAGATCATTGTTTTATTTCAGATATTGCAAATCCAGAGCTGAGCCAACATGCATTTATAAAAGCATTACAATTAGAGCCACAGGTGACATCAACACTCTTCTTTTGCTCATTCATATTCCAATTCATTTGTGATCTTCTTATTATATCAAGAGAAAGAAATGCCTGTTCACTTGCGTCTGCCGCAGTGAATTCTTCAGAGAGGGTATTAGAAATCAGGATGTGCAACATTTATTTTAGCCTTGTTGTTCTCACGCCTGGGTTATTAGAACTGTGTAGCCATTTTCTTCGATAAGAGTTTTCGCATTGCATCTACTACGGTTCTTTGAAAGTATTTTCATGCTCTTTGAAAGTATTTTCTTCTTGATGTTCTTTCAGCAAAGTCATATATAAATATACATGTGGCATAACATACAGCTTATAAACTGTTATGTTCATATTTCTATATACACCATTATTCATCATCCTACAATGGCTACAATTCCAAAACTATGAGAGTGACATGTGGAATTCCTCAAGGATTCTGCCTAGGTCCTCTCTTACTCATTCTTTATCTCAATGATTTTGACAACTGTCTGCAATATTCATCTGCAAGTATGTATGCATGACTGACTTGCATTTGGCTATCATTAATATCGTTGCATTCCTGTTTGCATTCGTTATGTGAAACTACTCAGGAAATTGCGATGCTGCACACTCCCTTAGATATGACTCTAGGTTATAGTTAAATGAAAGAAGTTAAATCTTTATCGTTGAACCAAATATTTGTCACATTGTTAGAGTGCCGAAGTTTGGACTAATCTTGGTACGTTATACCTCAAATACAACAAAGTTAAGGTGAGAATTGCAATTGTTGTATGATATTCTTTGCATAAGTTATATGTATTGTTTGTGTGAAGTTGATTATTTTTTGTATATTGCTTGTATATTTCATGCTATTGTCCATTTGTACTGCATGTATTCACAGCATTCCACCTGTTGAAGCTGCAGTTGTATATTGAAAACTATTGGTTGTTCAACTCATTATAGCTGCAATTAGCTTTCTACTATTCATCTTATTGCTGTCCGATTACAGACGCGTGTTTATACTTTTTCTTCAGGAAGCACATGGGGCGTTCAAAAAGGCTCAAGATGCAGATCCATCCTACACACCAGCATGGGTTGGACAGGTCAGTGTAGTTTTAATCATTAAAATCAATATAAATTTTGCGACCTATTTGTAGCTGCAACATCAATTTTCCTTTTGACTGAAGATTGCTCTTTGATAAACGAGACATATTTTGGAGAAAATGTTATATTTTTTATGCAAAACTGGTATAGATGGTTTTGTTGGTATGCCTCTCCTTTGCTCAATTCCCTTCAATTCTCTTGGGTTGCCTATGACAATGAAATGGGAAATATATCTAGCTTATATGGCATCTGAGCTACATTTCCCCTTCCCAACAAGGGGTTCACTTTAATCAAAGTACCCTAGGAAATCCTCCCAGCGGTTTTTCCTTTTCAATGTCTATTTTATAGCAACGCTTCACTGTACCTTGGTTTCGAGTCTTGCTTCTCTTATCTCTGCCATCTTCAAAGACAAGAAATGAAATGAAAAAGCTCCATCGCTTTGTAATTGTTTTTGTAGGCAACTATTGCTGAAATAATGGGAGATGAAGATGCAATGGATCTTTTTCGCCACTCGAGCGAACTGGGCTCAAATGTATGCAATATATACCTTTTGAACCTTTTACGTATTATTCGTATCGGAGACACAACTACCCTTGGTATATCACTACTTTGCAATCAGCAGATTTTATGAAACTGTAGAGTCTCATACCTTTATATCTTTCTCTTTGTTTTAAAAATCCACTTATTTTTGGTAATAGACTTAATACTTGGCTTGATCGGCTAATCATTCATGATTCTCTTTCCTATTGTTCAAATATTTTTCTTGTTAGCTGTGGCTTCTTTCTTCCTGAATCACACACTATGACTGTGGCACTCCAAGAGAAGATGCGATTGTGTTCTTGATAAGTTATGCAGTGTAGTGATTGGCTTGTGACATGTCACATGATTAAGTACAATTAGAACAATATACGAGTACCAATATTGATTCACAGATTGACATATTCTTAGTTACGAGGCTAGAAAATAATGATAATAGCACTTAAGGTATCCCCTTTACATAATGGCTTTTGGGGGGGGGCGCGTTGAGGTTTATTGTAAGTAATTGCTCATGTGTCCTACTTGCTGTATAGGACTTGGTTCATATCCACAAGCAAGATTCTGCTTTCTCTTATCAGTTTACCCCCTTCCCCTTATTTGTTCCTGTAAGGTTCGGTCACATGGGTATGATTTATTCAGTTTTATCCATTGTAGGCTGAAGGTTTTTTGGCTTATGCCAAATGGGTGTGCTTTGAGCTTAAAACTTATTACAGCAAAATGAAGCCGAGTTTGTGGAAAGTTGATTCATTTCATCTGCCACGTTCAATTCGCAAGGCTATCGCAAACTCGTCTGTTTGTGCTCAGAAGTATACAGGTATTTGGCTGTTTCATTAATTACTTGAGTGCAACTCGTTTAGCCTGATGGTTCCTTTTGATATCTACTGACAAGTATCTTCTTGATTTTGTCGAAATTTTCTCTTGTCAAAGATTGATGAGCTGTAGCTTAGATTATGTAGTTACATTTCAACATTGGTGATCAATGCATAAAGGTGTATGAGTAAGCCCTTGTTACAATAGGGACAGGGGCGATTCTAGCCTACAAGAACTGGGGGCAGGGACGGCACCAGCCATCGCAGACTTGAAGGGATTTTAGGCCACGCCCTATAATTTCCACGCACATTGATTGGCGCATCCAATTCAACGCAAGGAAATGACTATCTTACTATTTAAGACAACAGCGAACATGAACGACGTGATAAAAGCTTTCAAAAGGGCGATAAATAGCAATGGTATGAAGTAAAGAAGAATTGCATCTTGATAGAGATCTCTCACCTCACCCCACCCCATCAAGATAATCATAATCCCTTCTTTGAAAACTGGGGGGTGGCCATTAGGGGGCCAGGAAAATTTCTGAGGGGGCTGTGGCCCCCTGGCCCCCGTAGCATCGCCGCTGAATAGGGATGCTGCTATTGGTTGTGTATTGATAGGATTTTCTATGTCTGAATGGCTTGTTACTTGTGATGCCTCTGAAGTGTCAAAATGATATGTGAAAATCAATGATACCAGAGCAACAGTAGGGCAAGTGGGCCAAAAGGGATGAAAGGCTATTGAACACCACGGATGAACGAAGCGAGCCGAAAATTTGGGGCTCTCAGTTTAATTCTGGGGAGTTTTTGTGATTCCTTAACATTATGAAAATTGCATAGCTATTTTGGTAAAAGAAGGGTGGTGTTGACACCCCTTGCCCCCTTAGAATAGGCAGGAGGAACGCTGTCCTCCACACCCTCCCTTCGGTGACCGAGGTGAAAGTATTGCTTTTCGATTTTAAATTTAGTCTTGGGACTGTGGCGTGATGTAAGCCTGTTCTATCTTACTCACTGTCCACCAGTCTGAAATAAGGTAGCAATTTATCAGATGAAATACTTAACGATCATTTGCCCTTTAGAACGAAATTATGCCAATTCTTGTGCTTTCAATCTATTTGGTGTCTTATTGGAGCATCAGCTGTTGTTTAAACAAGCAGAGAAATCATTCAAGAGGTATTTTTCTTGGGTTTTGGAAACTTGAAAATAACTCTAAACCATTCTTTGCAAGATTCTCTTCTTGTCTCCTTACATATTTTAGTATCAAATTAATTTGCTGGAATATTTTCGAGGGGATCAGATTTATTCAATTGTATCCATCTATTTTACTCAGATTTTGGCATTTTGCAAAATCTTTCATGTCCAACCTACATCTGGGAAATCTTTGTAATCAAACTTTGATGCTAGAGCTATTCAGAACACCAACATCCAAATCAATTTTAATTATTAAATTGTGATTCAGGCTCTCACATACTGGGGGTCCTAGGGACCTAGGTCCCATGCCTTCTTCCTCTTTAAAAGTGTCGTTTTTTCTTGGAAAATTGTGTTTTTAAGTAGACCTGCTTATTATCGTAATAAGATTTGAGGGTAGCGAAAATCTTGTGATATGTCTTCCGTTTCTTTATCCAAAAGATATAAATTTCTAGCTATGTCATCAGTATTCCCTTTTTTGTGGATAAGACCCCTGCCCTCGAAAATTCCTGGTTGCGCGTCTGATGATGATATTAATAATATGAGTAAATAAGTATATCATAATTTAAATCGTTCTATAGTGCTGTTGCAGTTGTTTCATCCTCTGATGATATTGACAAAAGGAGCATGATCCTCTCCAATTTAGCCAGAGTCCAACGGTGCGTATTGTCATTACAAAATTTTATTTCTTTATCTTTGAGATTGATTCTTGTACCAAGGAATATGTATGATATTAAATATAAGATAGTGATGCATAGTAATGGTATATGATATTGTAAGACTATGTACTTATTTTATAATATAGAATATATGTTAGCTTTTTTGCCATGGACTTGGAATAATCATGTTACGTATTATTTAATTTGAAAATCATCTCCAGCAACTGAATCTTCCTTGACCAGTTAGTATTTAAATTCTGATATTTACCCCATGTGGAAATTTTGTTTTGTGTTTTTGGCGTAGCCTTTGTAACAGCTACGCAAGTTGAATGAAAGATAGCTGTTTGTTTGTGACAGGGCACCTCAAATATACCAATGGTTCCTTAACTTATATTTGATCCTTTGAATTTTTCACAATTTTCCCATATAGATATACACCAACGGAGAGGTAACTAGTGCATTTGTCCTGAACTCTTTTAATTCTAGCTTTTTGCCAAATATTTTTCTTTTGTCCCACTTTCACAGGCAATCTGGCCAATACAAGAATTCAATTGAAACATACCTGGAAATCCAACCGCTTATAAACTCAGATGACATCACTGGCTTGGCGCTTTCGTATTATCTGGATGGTCAGCTTGAAGAGAGTTTGCGGAGTAAGTTTGCACAATCCAGTTGTCAATTAGGATGGTCTGATATTCCGAAACCTTTGATTGCTATGTGTGTATGGTACTGAGCTGTGAGATTCATCGCAGATGTAGCCTGGTCCATGCTTTGCTTTCATTCCTACGAAGAACTTTTATGGATTTTTCTTCTTTCTGAAATCAAATCTCCTTTAGAACGTTAGAAGTAGTTTTATTCATCGTTCACTTATTATTTGCTGCCTTTGCTTTATCTTTACTATTTGTAACATCGTTCAATACAACAGTTTTGAACATAAGTATGATGACCACGACAAAGAGCATTGTGAGTGAACAGTCAAGTGTGTGAAGCAATCGTTAGATTTCATTATCGTATATAAATTTAATAATCAGCTTGATTTGACAATACATGAGAGTTTATTTACTCTTAGGGATCGCCCCAATTGTTACCTAACAGAATCTTTCTATATCTCTGTACCGTTTTTATTTTCGTTCGACTTCCTTGCATATCAGTTTCTTCCCTAAGGCATCTCCTTTTCTACGGACCTTCCACTCATTAATTTATCCAACGTGATTTTCGAGTACCTGTACTCACACTATCTGACCTGTCTTTCTTTCTTCATTTAATTGTTCAAGATGGAACGAGTTGGTATCGAAGGGCAATAATTAATTTAACTTAGTCTTTTATAGATGTCTCTTTGATAAGTTAATTTAGTATAATCTGTTAGGTTCGTGGAAGTTTTGGATGCAGTAGAATGATTTACAGACTTAACTGTTCTATCTGCTTCTATACTGTGTTGTTTATAGTGGTCTTCATACTAAAATTTTTTTATTAAGCTTCGCTTTCCAACAAATGCGACAATCTGAACCTTCTTGAAGTTCCTGAAAATGAGTTTGCTTTACAGCCTATGAGCAAGCTCTGAATTTGAATGAAAATGACAGAGATAGATCAGATATCTTGGCTGCGATGGGGATGATAGCTTATACTGCAGGAAATTTGGAATTGGCAAAGTCTTTTCTCTTGCAAAGGTAGTTTATGCTAAATCCTGTGTACCTTTCTTTTTGATTTACTGTGAGCAGCCAGAAATGAAGAAGTCAAGTTTCTTGTTCTGTTCTGTTCTGTTTGCATGATGCGATGCTCATGTGCCTAAGGGAATTGGTTTATGTTAAAAAGTTGGGATGATTTTTAGTTTAAATCGTTTTAAATTGAGTAATTTAAAGTTCTCAGAATAATTTCACGCAGGTATTTACTTTTTAGGCGCGTTATACCGGATCCGTATTCATAATAAAATTGCTTTTACAATTTCCGCGGCAGATGTATGTATAGAATCCATCACCGTAGCTCTCCTTTATTCCATTCTTGCTAGAATCCTCTTCCATTCTTCCATTCCGGCAAGAGTCACTGTCATCTAGAGGGAGTCTACTCTGGAACACCCTAGATGATAGCATAAAAAATGAGCCAACAATTTCGGCTTTCAAAAAGAGGATCAATGACTGGGCTGGTGATAAATGTACCTGCAAAATATGCGGCTAATTTTTATGTAATGTATATTCTTCTGTAAATAGTTGGTTTGAATTAGTATCTTTATCATTACTATTGTAAATACCAACTTTAAATATGGATTAAATGTGAAATATGCTACAAGGTAGTTGAAATATGTTGTTTTTAGTTCACAGACAAATTTTCCATGTGGACACGGACTAGTAGCACTAGCAGCCCTTGGACTTTTGACAAAAAACCATGCGCTAACGGATGCTGCACTTTTTGAAATAAAAAAACATCCAGATTTTGGTACGTAATTTGATTTATTTTTATTATAACTTCATTGAGAGGCAGCAGAGCAGGGATAATTTACGAAATGGTTTTCCCTTGTATTCAATAGAGTGTTTATCTATTGGAGACAGTAGCCTCGTTGTTACGGAGACAGTAGCCTCGTTGTTACAGAGACAGTAGCCTCGTTGTTACGGAGACAGTAGCCTCGTTGTTACCCTCGTTATTGGCTTGATTATTCTTATAGAGGACAGGAACAATATTTCAATGCAAAATGTGACGGTCACTTCCTAGCTGTTGCGTGTTGGACATGCAATCACCTGTTTCTTTCCTGAGAAAAGGGACATTTTATTTGCATATTATGTCGCGTCGTTTCGTCATATGAATACCCAATCGCACCTTTGACTCTATGGTCCAAGTGATTTTGAAATCCATTAATTGTAGGAACAGAACCTATGGAAGAAAGCTATGCATATTTGAATTCAGCAATGAGTTTACTCCAGGTAACTATGCCAAGAAAATACGTCTGATTGAGATGTTGTGCCTAGGGCCCTTACAACAGAAATAATCCAATAAGACAAAATGTGTGACATGCTACATGCTATAGATTAATGCATGTAATGCGTTTATGCGCTAGTTGTGTGTTTGTATCTTTGTTCTGTTCTGATAAATGTTATGCTTTGTTTACTTTACTATGTGAATTCAATCATGATTTTTCAGGGCGATATCAAAGGTGCAAAAAGAAAGTTGCAATGCGCACTGGGAAGGTAGCCTTTTTATCTTTCTTTAGTAATTTCGACAAATGTAAGCGAAATGTGAATCCATGGAGATTCCTGGGCACGGGTATCTAGGTTGTTACGTCATCAGCAATAACTGCTATCCTCGCTTCATCTTGAACATTACCTTCCTCCATTTCGTAACCATTATTTAAATGAATTGAATTGTTTACTTCGTTGCTCAAATTATAGAATTCTGTCATTGTAGATACCCGGGTAGCTCAAAAATATGGAACAGACTTGCGACATTCATTTGCCAAAGAGCTCCTACGTTACCACTGCAGGTAAGTCCCTTATAATATGAAGTGCAAAAATCTTTCAGAATTATCATCCCTCGTTAGCTTCAGTCTGACTAAATAGGAGACACAAGTTGGTCTGTTTCGTTAATCCCCTGTGTCTACTACAGTCACAATAGAGATAACACCTAAAGCTTCTCTTATTTCCAGACGAAGTGCCAGTCTATAGCCCTAGTAGTTATGGAAAGCTAAAATATAAGGATGTTTAGTTGCAACAGCGTTTTTGTTGTTGTATATATTAAATCACCATCTTCTTTTTGTGATAGGTTGCTGGCCAATGTGCTCAAGTAGCAGCTGTACACCATCCATCAGACGTAAGTAAAATGCTTTTTGATTCTTACTTTTAAATAATTTTCTGTAATATTTGTAAGAAAAGGAGAGACCTAGCTTTTAAAACAGTTGTCATAACGTGTTTTTATGGTGATCGACGCGAATATCACATTATGCTGGTCTTTATAATCTCTTACTTTTATGGTGCTAGGTTCTTACAATTAGATCACAGATTCAGGTTGCGCCGAATTTCATTTGCATTAGCACTCGTCTTTGCAAATACAAGTATTGATACTGTATTTTTCAGCTGTCATTAATGATCACTTCTGCTGCATCGCTTGGCTCAAAACCATTTGCAACGACCTTATCAGATAGGCAGCACTACGTTGCAAGTTTACGTGCCGCACAGAAAGCGGTCCATAGCAATCCTGACAAACCAGAGAACTGGGTACTACTTGCTACAGCCGCGTTAGCCAAGAGTGTTTGTATTGATAACGAATACTCTAGCCTCACTGCAATCTCAACAGCAAGACTAGCTTTACGTAAAGGTAATATTTATTCTCTAACAGCAAAGCAAACTTCCCATCGCGTGTATAGGTTTTGAATTGCTGAGTCCTCTCATTTTGGCAGTTTATTGATCCATTCTATTCCGCCGTAATTTAAGTATTCTATCTCTATTTGTCTGAGATGTAATCCTTCATTATTTCCACTCATAGTTCCTTTTTCTTTTCTTCGCTTCTCAATCTTAGCCTTTTTCCACTCTTTCCTCTTGTTTTACTTTCACCCTTTCTTTTTCTTTTTTCCTTCATTCTCTCCTTTCTTTCGATCTGTTTTTCAATCTATTCTCCCGCAAGATTAAATCAACTCCTTTGCATTTATATTTTGAATTTATATTTCTCTAAATGGTTCGAATTTTTTTGCATCAAATTTCTCCATTTTGCACCAGATGTTTAGTAACATCCTCCTTGTAATTCAGTATATTTTCTCGTTCAATAGCTGAAGAAAACCTCTATCGACTGGAAGAGGCTTTGAAGACAACAGCTTCACGTCGACTCTCAGCAAAAGTAAAAATTGCGGTCAATCTTCGGGTCCATGCTATACATACTCTAATTTGGGCGAAGCTACATGATGGTAATTATAAAGATGCCTTGCTTTTTTCGGACGATGCAGCTTCTCAATACAAAAATGACCCAGCAGTGTCCAAGGAACTCATTTATCTGAAAATTATCAGTGAAATTTTGTGGAAGCTGAAATGTGGAGATGACTCGGCCAAGGAGTTGCTGTCCTCAGCCATGCTGTCTTGGGATGCTGACAATGATTCCATTAGAAAATACAAGGTGCTTAACTGTTATCAGCTTCTTTTGATTTCTTTATAAGGCATTATCAATGCAATTTTAGTACTAATATTTAGTACTTGCATTATGTGATATTGTATTTTGACATGTTTTACATCATTTCATTGTATTGAGTCTGTTTGCATCAAAATTCAGTGTTATTTCTTGTAATCAAGCATTTTCCCTTGCAGGTTCTTAGCAACGTGAGTCATCAAATGGGCTTACCATTGGTTTCTGAAATGGCCATCCGCAAATGCATTCAATTGGCCATTCAGAACGGTTTTCCAAATGTGAAATTTAACTCTTTGATTCGGTTGGCTTTGATGAGCATTAAATGCTTTTGCAAGGACAAAAATGAAATATGGTTTAATTTGGCAACTGAGGCTATAACTGAGGTATTATTTTCAGAACTTAATACTGTATAGCTTGTCTTCTTCCGAGAGGAATTTTGGCGGCACTTGCAAACAATATGGTACCCATAATGTAATTTTCTTGAAGGGTGACCAGGATTGCTTCTTGCAATAGTCCTGGTCTGGATCTAGATGTTGTGCTTTGGTGAAAGTTCCTAGATATGTTAATGCCTTGAGCGAAGTTCATGTTTGTTCATTGTTTTATCATTGTGTTTTATTTCTCGTGTTACTTGTGGAAATATATAAGAAATATGAAAGATGTTTAAGTGTCACATAATATAGAACTTCCTGATGGAATAGTTTCGATTTTACTGGATTGTATACAAGCGATAGTTTTTAGAGAATGACTACAATTCTTGCAATAATTTTGGCTCTTTTTTCGGTTTGCGCTCTCTGGTGTGGTTTTATGTTGTGTGCTTAGGTGACCATTTTATTTCATATATCACTTTCTACCCATCAACTGTTTCATTCTGAGTTCAACATTACTGAGGATTTTCATTTCTTGAACAAAAATTGCACTCTATTCGTATTTATATATGTTCATTTTTTATTTCTCCTATTATGTGTGGAGGAATATAATAATCATAATGTTGAAACTTCCTAATATAATGGTTTTCAGTTTTACTAGTTTTTTATGTTTTCTCTAGAAATATTCTTGTTGATAATTGCTTTCCTTTTTTCAGGCGGCTAAAATAAAGCCAGGAGATTATCTCATTGACTTATTACAGATATCATTGTTTCACACAAAAGGGGATTCCAAGTGAGTATCCATTCTGTCTCTAGGTTTTTGGTCTCACTAAGTTCATATATAATATGCACATAGGCCCTCATCCTTTGTATCACCACTCTATAGAAGTCTTCTTGAAAAGTTTATTTCCCTCTCTAATATTAACACTTGCATTTTTATTGAAGGAAAGTTCAAAAGGTGCTAGAAAGGCTGGAAAACAGAGATGATGAAGCCTTTATGCATGTCATAAACTATTGGCGTTCGATTTATTGTTTTGAAGAACAGAAAGGTATAGCTGATAGAGATTTGTATGAGTGCCAGGATTGGACATGATATTTGGAACTTTATGGTATGAAATTCAGCAAAACTAGAATATATATTAGCTGTAGTAATTTTCAGAATTTTAGAACAAAACATTTGATTTCAGTTCTCTTCACTGTTAAGAAAAGATGCATTGCAATGATTGATGGGCCACAGCAGTTTTGAAATTAATATTATACATGCAAATCATGTTGCTGTGATTGGTTAGGTTTTTATTTCTGAAATGAGGCTGTAGCTTAACAGGACATCCATGACTCAATTGGTCATATTAAACAATGTTCAAGGACTAAGAGAGTCCTTTGCAAAAACTGAAAAATAAAATTAAAGCATTGCTCCTAGTGGATTGGATATAGTTCTCATTTCAAAAGAAATTTATAGGGTGGAGCATATAAGAAGCTGTGAAGCAGTGAAAATGTGTAAGGATATGATGCTGGGGAGAACAGGCAAAGCATTTGATCACATCATTTGAAATCATATAAAAATTAACTGTGGAGAGAATATATTGCAATATGAAGTAAGATTTCTCAGTAAATGACAGACTTGTTGACTTGTTACAATCATATTGGTTGTATAGAACAGACTGACACCTTATGTTGGCATTCTCATACATGAACAGATGTTTCTATGAGGAATTGGAACTCAGAGTAATGACATGATCTATTATATATCTGCTAAACATACAGTAAACCCTTATACAACTAAATGACTTTCAATTGAAATAAAAATTATCATTTTTCAATTACTTCTAATTGTTTGGTGGTTAAACAATTTCTAAATGTTAACCTACAGTCAAATAAATATGTGTTCATAAATTATGCATGTGTGTATATATATATTTATATATAAATTTATATTAATCCATATACACACATACACAAATTATATATATTAATAAACATTTAAATATGTTCAGGACTTTTTCAAAAAGCTAGCCATGTGCTTTACTAACTTGTAATAGGAAAGTTATTTTCTTATGTTTTCACCAAGTTGCTTTTAATCCAATTCACCTTCAAAGATCAGTGCCAATGCAGCTTCAACATCACCCCCAGTTTGCTGTAATGCTCTTGAGCTCAAACTGTCATTAGTTATCCCCATGCCACGCATCTGCTGTAGAGCTACCTAAGAAAGTATAAGAGGTTCAGGTAAGTTCCAAGTATGCTGAACAGTGCCCATTAGAGAGCACACTTGTCCTGAGTCCTGAGGCACAGGCTTTGTGAGGCAGGGTACCTGTTTGCTGACTAGCAGACAGTGAGCAAGCATTTATAGTATTGCCCAAAGCATGGCTCAAACTATTTACCTTGCTTATAGCTGATGTTCTACATACCACAAATCTATCAGGTTTCTAGATTGCAAGTCTATGAGCATTATATGGGAAGATGTACAACCATGGAAGAAGATTGCACTGTAGCAATGCCTTATTCATATCATCTTCATCCTTGCAACTCAAGTCCATTATTTCACATTGATTACATTTTCTGTATAATCTGTGGTAATTTAGAACTTTTGCTAATAACCTTAATTAAATATAGTTGACATTCAATAGCTAATTCTCAAAATGGGTACCTAAAATCTACTTAAGTAAAAAATGCTTAAGTTATAAAGCAGTATTTTTATAGGAAACATAAATGACTTGAATTGAAAGCTCTTTGAGATCCAATAATTCTCAAGATATTGGACAGTCAAGCTGTCAAATGTCAGCTGTTCAAGGTATGTTAACTAAACCCTACAAGGTAGTGGTGAAATGTGCAATGAAGGACTCACTTGGTGAGAAGGTTGACTCATTAGTTGACTTGATGCCTGAGGTTGACTGGTTGTTGCAGGAGTTGTAGCTAATGCTGATGCAATAGCTTGGCTGAAAAAATCTGCTGTTATTGTGTTTGAAGGTGGCTGGGGTGGTTGTTCATAAAGCATTGGAGGCTGTCCATTTTGACTAGGTGGGGTGCCTAGATAGAACAAAGCCACAATTCATGAAAAATGTGTGAAATCAAAAAGCTCATACATCACAGTTCCAGTCAAAGATACTGGTTACTTGATAACTACATCTGTACCCATGAAATCTAACTTATATATCACAACTCTTGAACCAGAATAGACAGTTTTTCAGGATCTGAGTGCTCAGCACTTACTATTATAAACTCACTATATCTGCTAGTTTTTGCTGTTTTTATGCCATGTCTCTTTGAGACATTCAATGCATGAAATACAAATTTTCATTTCCTATATATTTCAAATTCTTGATACCCAATGTAGCAGGACAAATGGTTATGATTACCATTCATATGATTCACTGTATTAGCACTTGGACCGTAGTGTTGCAAAATGGACTATATAGCCTGAGATGCAGATTTTTCACATTAGAACATACCGTACAACACTTGTTCATTTTAGCTATTTGTTTCACATTTTTTTAGCTATACCTACTTTCAGGGTTTCTTGTGCCTGTGACCCCAGCTTGTGATAATGCCATTGCAAGTTGAGCTGGTGAGATCTGTTGTGGCTGGGCAGACTGTCTCTCCTGTATTCCTTCTTCTTGAGCAGCAACCATTTCAGCACGGGCCATCAACTACAAGAGAACAGCCACTCAATGAATATAGCCATTATAATAGATTTGCTTCTTTCACATCTACATATAGTTAAAGCTCTGTCATTTACAAATTAAATACATACCATAAATTCTCAAATTCACCCCCCTTAAAAAAGCCCCATACAAGAACATCAAATTTTTAATAAGCCCTCCTCAAATAAGCCCCCACTAGAGGATGATGAAGACTTTGATAAAGCATGATGCCTAAATAATGACTGCTCTTTTAATCTAACAAGAAAAGGAGTTTTGACAATTGATGAGGTCCCCACTAGAGGATGATGAAGACTTTGATAAAGCATGATGCCTAAATAATGACTGCTCTTTTAATCTAACAAGAAAAGGAGTTTTGACAATTGATGAGGTTTACGCAGCATGTGCCAAGCAATTTTATAAGCCCCCTTCAAAAAAGCCTTCCTCTCAAATAAGCCCCACCCAAACAGTAGCAAAAATAGATTTCAAGATTTATGGTATGCATACACAAAGATACAGGGAAATAGACTTTACTCCTGGCAACACTTTCCACCATGTCACATTGACTGAACCATGCGTACATTTATATCTCTATTCATGTGAGGAACACACATCTCCTCATTAGATCAATCTTTCCTCTAAATAGATATTTTTTATCAACTTATGTTGATGATAATGACATCAGAAAAATAAACCATTGTACCCCAGGGTCCACTCTTTCCAAATCTTCCATTTCAGCAGACTCAAGGTTAGCAATGTTATTTCCACTTCTTGCTTTTGTATCCTCTGTGACTGCTGCAATCACATGACTTGCTGCTTGTGCCAATGCAGGGTGCTCCTCGATGATTCTGAAGTCAAAACATTTTATCAGCATGAACAGCAAGCAATACTACTTCAATAGTACCTAAATATTAATTTATATCTCTACTCTTCAGTACCAAATAATCCTCCCCACCCCAATTGTTAATTTTTGAAATCTTTTCCAACCTCCCCACATTTATTCTAAACCCCCCTATTTACTAGTTTTCAAGACTTTTTCAGTGAAATTGTGTTTTTCCTAGGGACTAGTTTTATTTACCAAGAGACTAGCCAGAAAGTTATTTAATAATCACTCATACTATACTAATTTTCTTTACCTTGTTTTTTATTGACAATTCATGATTAGTCGGTCTTCCTAAGTTGTTCTTCGCAATATCCATGTGTTTTATTCCCATTCCCCCACCATTTATTCAGTACTCAAGAATTATGTATTGAAACAAAACAACAAATCAGTTTTTCACTACTGCATGAAAAAGTATGGCAATTCTTTAGCATGCTAAAGAAAGTTCCCATTTTCTCAACTGTACTCACTTCTCAATATTTGCAGTTTCTGCAACTTGCAGGAGTAGCTCAGGATCTTGAAGAAGAGCTAAAATTGTGATGATGTTGTGAGCTACACATAAACTAAGACATATCCATATAAAAAAACATGAATTCATTGTGGGATAAGAAGGAATGCACAACTAATAACAAAGGGGAAGTTAATAACGGTTCATCTCGCATATGATTCCATATGTTGGGGAGTGCCTGTTAGAGAGGACACTTATCCTGAGCCATCAGCATAGTGGGGTAGGTAGGTTGGCCAGTTCCTTTCCTTGCTGCCTTTATCTTCCCAGTGTTGCCATCAGGTACAGGGATGCAGGAAGCATCTAAAAAGGTCGGGGGCCAAGCCCTAAAAGGGGCACATTACCGCACCAATTTTGGGCTTCAAAGGGGCACTTTTGCATAGTTTACTAAAAAGTGGGGGCCATGGCCCCTCTGCCCCCCTGGTTCCTACATCCCTGACCTGGTACACATTTGCTGCTGGGTGGACAGTGAGCAAGAGTGAAAAAGCAAATGACTAAAATGCTTACAAAGTGCAACTGGATCCTTTTTGAGACTTGGTGTGGCAACAATTAATTGCTCAATAGCATCTGAATCATGAAGAACTCTTTTTACCTTCAATAAAGTAAGAACAGTCAGAAATCAAACTTAATCAATGAGTAACTTCACTTACTAGAAGTAACCAGGACAAACTCATGGGGGCCTCTAAATTATGTACTACTGGCAAAATATGTCTTACTTATTGTTATCTTACAACTTACTTCAAGTGGGCTAGAGACATAGGAAGAGTGATTGAGAAAGAAAGTCTTGACTCTAAAGCATATGAAATTAAAATATTGGAAGTAATAACAGTAAAAATGTTATAAACCATCACTAACTTCTCACAGTTAGCATCTTCTTTCCTTTGTATCAGAAGCTAATAAGGGGGGATTATTAGAGAGGAGTGCTTATTTCCAATTTTACTTGAAAAGGAGGGCTTAATAGAGTGAGGGCTTATTAGAGAGGGGGCTTGATAGAGCACTTTTGGTATTTAACTTGTTTTCCCAGCTTTGTCTCAAATTGTGCTAATGTATGTGCTATTATACCTCTGTCTACTGAGCATGGTGAATGTTATGCAAATTACAGCTTTACTTGGAATCAATGCAAAAAATATGTAATGATATACAAAGCAAGTCAGGGCAAAATCACATACCATTTTATAGGCTAAAGAAAATATTATTCACTGCAACAAATCAGCAGTAAGAGTGATGATATTACTTACAGATGCTTGATACAAATTGCTATTCATTGCTTTTTCCAACAGCTCTTTTAATTGCATCGGCTTCAATTTGTCCAGATCAACTTCTTTTATAAAACAATAATAACAAAGAGCAGAGTAAATGTAAAGTGTGGTCAGTGGTACAAAATATTAACAATGGAACTAACACTATAATGTTTAATTTGCCAATAAAACACCAAAAGCTTTGATATGAAAAGACTCAGAAAAAGCAACATAACTTACCGGAAGGTTCTGTTCTTGATAATTTTTTTTGAAAAAGATAGATCGTTACACCATCCGTCAGACCTTGAGACTGTAAAGTTCTTTTGTCATCTAATAGCCGACCACAATAAACCATTTCTACAACAGTGATAAAGTCACAAGCACTTTCATGAGTAGTCTAGTTGGATAGATGAAAGCTGCAGCAGGAGGTCCCCCTGTAAATGACTCCCAATGTTTTGCTCCATTCTATTTGGATTTTTCCTGATAGACTTGTCAACTGGCTTTTTAGTTGGACTTGATATATATTTCACTTTTTCACATAGTAATTGTGGAGGTGCATGCTGTGGAATTTACAACATTATCAACCTGAAGGTCCTTTCCTATGCTATGATATCATTATGAGGAAAATATGATGAAACGAGAATACTGGTCCTATCGGTCATTATGATTTCAATAAGTTTGAGTTATTGTGCTTAAGAAACTAGATATAGGTTTGATTCTCTTCATTTTCAAATTGAGCGTATTATAGATTGCTAGGAACAGGTCTTTTGGTGGCTTCTACAAAAATACCAAAGTCTATGTATGTTCGGGAGTAAATCAAAATCTCATCAAAACAAACCCCATTATTATGACTTTTGCGAGAATGAAAGAGTATAGTGATCTGGCAGCAACATACGTTGGTCTTTCACATCAACCCGTATTATTTTAGCAGCTCTTTCTTTTAAACTTTGTATGGTTCCAGACAGATCAACATCATCAATTCTTGTACGTGTTTTAGTTCTAGAATCTCTTAGATTTATAGATCCCAGCATCTTCAATTAGTCAGACGCACTGATCTCTAAAAAGATTTGTATTGTAGATATGCAGATTTAGGCCCGGGACAACCTGCCTCAGTTCGGTTTTGGGTTCCCAACAGAGGTAGTTGCTTGGGACGACATTGTGTTTACAGGCGGGTCGATTTCCATTCAAAGAGTAAGTTTATGGCCTTTGGCTTCTTGTAAACCTTTATCCGTATCCGTTTGAGGGTTTGCAGGTGTCGCTTCAAAACCCTCCTACACGGTCAAATTTTGTCGAATTCGATTAACAAATTCGACAAAATCTGACCGTGTAAATGAAAAAATCAACTATTGTATGTTCTATTCCTTTCGAAAATTAGAACGGTAAATGAATGAAATTTTTCCTCGCCCATACTACGTTATATGCATTATCAACTTCCGAACTGTACCATGAATCAGGGCGGCCTAACTATTTGTTGGTGAATACAGAGAGAAGAGGGCTCAATAAAACAGAGATTTCCATTAAAATTTTCGGGACTCTTCCTCATGTAGTTCGTGTAGTCTTTTTCTTCTTACTCGTGACTCAACAGTTCAATCTATCTCTATTTGACATTTACGAGTGTGTTCCTATATTCGAATGCTTACGTAATGGATAAAGTTATTCGGTTTCGTATGGTAACAGTCACATGATATGTTGCCAACCAATCAGCAACAATATTTTTAGAACCCATTACGTAATGGTGGTGCAACCATGGGTGCACCCACTGTTATGTGTCATGTATTGTTAGAAACCATATTTCTATGTTAGCAACCATTACGTAATGGTAGTGCAACTCATTGTTTTGTGTCATGTATAAAAAGGGTGCTCGATAAAGGCTCCTCAGTGTCTATCAAGAAGCTAAGGAAAGCGTTTCCAGGGCTTAGGCACTCACTATCGCTTACTTCGAAATCATCATGTTCTCTAAGGAGCCCTACAGATAACGCTTACTTCGACTTGTCAGAGGTGCTGTCATATTTATGACTCAACTCTACAAACCTGTTTTTCAAAAACTTGGGCATGAAGCTGAAGATGCCTTAGCGGCCGCGCAGTCACTTCGATATTGTTGTGCTTTGCGGTGGTGTCTCCTGTGGATTGCCCTCCCGACCGAACCTTGGTGACTTCAAGCTTGGCTTGGCGTACTGAGGGTCGGTTCGAAGGTCCTTCCACACTCGCGAATGGTAAAGAATGGTGCGTCGCTGTCCGTACGAAATGGTGCCTATGGATACGGAAAGAGTTCACATGCTTTCAGCACAGATAGACGGCTGACCAAGTAAGCGTTTACACAATTAAATATGAAATATAACTTTGTTACTTTAATACAAAATGAATACTGTCAATGATTTACACTTTTATTTACTGAAAACTCTGTCTGCTTTGAGAATCACAGAATATGATTTTAGGCTTCCACTGTGTATGGTTCCCATCTGTAGAGTCAACCAGACAATATGTGGTAAAAGTCTTTGGTTGCACTTAACATGGCAGTGTTGTAGTACCTGCCATTCTGCAATTCAGTTCTAGTCTTGCATGGTTTGCATTTAATCTAGTCCTTCTTTCTTGTCTTTAATTGCAGACTGCAAGAAAAACAGATTGTCTAATATCACAGGGTTCATATACTCAGGAAAAATCAGGAAAAGACTGTTACTAAGGACAGTCAGAAAAAGACAGGCCATCTTATTGATACCTGAAGATAATCGGGAAAAATTCAGGACTTTTTATCATCCATGTACATGAATTCTTTGATGCCCCACAGACAACTCTACATGTTGCAGAGTTTTTGGTATTTTCTGTTCATGCTATAGAATGTAGTTGATCATAGTGTCTCTTTTTCGTAGCCAAACTAGGAAAATATGTTTTATTACCTAGTCTATAATTGTTAGTTTAGATGGGTTAGTCTCTCAGTTATAGTACTGGTTGGTCTCGAAAAATATATGCATTTCTAATGTGTAGTCAGGAACAACACCTTTATTTAAAAAAAAATGTCAGGAAAAATATTAGGCAGAATGTGTAAGAACCCTGTGTCATATGACAACAAAACTCAAAGCAAAGTTTGAATCGAAAAACAAGAGCATGCCCTTTCAAATTACATGACTGTTTGTGTGGAATACAAAGGGCTACTCAAACCACACAACAAACAATGTGAGTTGTTCTACAACACACAAAATCTGAATGTGACAAAAAGGGCTGCATCAGAGTTGTGCACTACATGTTTTGTGTTACACAAAAGATGAAAAACACTGTATTTCCAATACTGACCTTTAAACGTTCTTCAAGAAGTGAAACTTCACTCATCAAGTCAGTTAAAGCATTTGTGAATGCTTCGTGTGGACTGTAGTCTGATGTTGTTTGAACTCTTAAGACAAATTTATGTTCTAATGGGTGTGGTACCCTATACCCAGCAAATATCACTTGAGGATCTTTTAACAGTTGCCTAGAAGGAATGAAAATATAATGAATATCAGAAAAGTGGGGATACATGTGAGAAAGCTACAACAAATACTTTCCTATTGAGTTCAGATCACATAGTAAATCATAAATGACAAGATGAGTTGGTGAATTTTCTTTGTACTTTACATTCTACAAATCTATTTTGCATCAAACAGGGACAGGTATAAATATTTTGGTGAGAAGTTGGGTTATATTTGCTGACAATTGTAAAATAGGTGTTGCAACATTAATTTGTTCCATATCAGTACTGTCTTAACCACTAGACTCTTTCTTTTGTTCATATAAGGCACATGGCCCTTTTGAGTTCAATCATAAAACTAAGACCTTTTGGCCCTTTTGATATCAATCCATATTTAGTTCCTAGAATCTTTCAACTATTTGCCAAAATGCCAACTAATGTACTTTCAGAGATAGGATTTGTAGAAAGTATAATGTCTTCAGAGAATCAATTCCAGGATATATTTGGACATCCTGACTGCTGATAAATGGAGCCGTATTTTAGGTTCTGGGATTTCATTGAAGCAAAAAAGCATAATATTGAACTTTTAATAAATGAAGGCCACAATTAGGCAGAAGGCCATATGACACTAAGTTTGTCTATATGCACACTTGCTAGCAAATCTTTCTGTGAAGTATAGAATATAGATACTAATATTGATGAAAACCTCAAGAAAGAATGGCTATTAGGTAAGAAGTAGTAAGCTGAAAACATACGCTCTCAACAAGTTACCAAGAGTATGATCTTCTTTCATAACAACAAAGTGAGCAGCATTTGGTACTTTTGTGTCTTTTGTTATGGTAATCCTTAAAAAATAATTTATATAAGATGTAATAACTGAAGCTCATCAAGAACTACCCAAATGAAAAACAGGGTAGATATATAATCTTCCCAATTGACAACAGTTGTATGGGCGGATATCAGAGAAAATAAATTAGTAACTGTGAAAAACTTTAAACAAGGCCCCATGTATGTAAACACACACTGTACTAAAGAAAAGGTTAAGATAATAATTGGGCAGCACACGTTTTTTTTATAAGAAAAAAGTTTATAAGAAAATGAGGCTCAAATGGCCAAAATCTTAAGAAAATCCTAAGAAAATCACAAGGCTCAAGTTCAAGAAAATGCTAAGAAAATTACAGTTCATCTTCTTTACATGCCAGAAATTGATGTTGGCTCATTTTTGCAAACTCTCGTACAAAGATCAAGACTTATGGTGACCCAACAAATACAGAGCTGCCTGTTTCAGCCAGTTTTTTCCTTGAGAAGTTAAGAAAATCTTAAGAAAATCTCAGCCTCAAATTCGTGAAAAGTTAAGAAAATTGAGCCTCAGGAAAAAGTGTTTTTCTTATAAAAAAAAGCGTGTATGCAAAGAGCCTGTAAATAATCCTGATACTGGTGCCATATAATCCTGATACATAGCATATTTTCTCAAATCACCAACAGAAAGGACACCAGGTTTTGAAGAAAGCAGTGAACCTTCACTCCCTGTAGGGGATCTGGGAAGCTAAGATGATGAAGAAATATATCGATGTATACTGGGTGAATATCTGAATTTTCTAGTTAGTAGCTGTGTAGTTCATTTCGCAAAGAACAAGAAAATATCAATGGTAATGGTAACTTGGATGCCCAATAAATGAACGTTCCAATCTGGGGGAATGTCAAGAAGATCGAAGTAGGCCATTTATTCATTGTCAACAACAGCAACATGAAATATAAACGTATATCGATATCTTGACAAAATTGGTGGAACGCTATAAAATGAATGCGATTGGAGAAATAAATTGTCTAGCATCACAATTTGAAACAACAATGGAAATACTAACTTTTTTTCTCCTTCAAGCACCAAGAATGGTGCAAAGGACTCTGGAGCGTTCATGCCAGCACGTAGATCTTGTCAATGAAAATCATACGTGATACGTGATACGTGTAAAGGATCACGGGATGTTAGGTAGTTTAACCATAAACTTTTGCGTAATATACTTAGGTAAAAAGCATCCATGTGCTCGACTGGAGTGACACGCGATCATTGGCTTAACCTTTGAGTACTTATAGTTGTGTTGCAATAGATTCACTGACAGTAACTGAAAGGTAGAGTCAGTTTGTAAAAAACTCAAGGTCTCACCCTGATGACCCCCAGTTTGAGGACAACGATAGGACGCTTGCAGCTTTTGTAAATTCATAAAAGGTCAAGCACCTTCCCTACATTTCCAAAAAGGTGCGCCTTGTTAGATTTACAGAGAGTTAGGACTATAGGTTTGTAACTGTTCACTTTTTATTTTCTGGCAACAGCTGTTTACCCCTAGTGAAACCCTGTTCTCTTTCATGAACTGTGTAGTAGCGCAGAAAAGCTGTCAGAGCTTCTGCCATTTTTTGTAGTGCTTTGGAGAGAGGCCCTTAAGTTTTAAAGGGGTTTTAAAGTAATTGAGTATCTGAAGTCCGTACCTTGGAGGAACTTTATAGAAATGTAACAGCAAGGATGGCGCTATAGGGTGTCATAGGGAGCAGCTGCCCCGCAAAAAAATTTTCTGATGACACCCCGATAATGCAAAAGAATTTGTCGGCACTTGGTACCCTGACAGATATATTACCATTTTGTACTTTAATCGAAGATTTGCGGCCATGCAAATGATGCACCATGATCGTATTCATAGCTAAAGCAGTAGTTTATATCAAATGTTCATTGATTTTCGATCCCATTCTCGGGGAAGCTCCCTGCTGCAAACTCTTAAGATTGTAGCTCTATGTTTTTTTCAAAAATGTCTCAAAATCTATTGAAGTTTTCATACTGATAGGCCTATCATAAGCGTCATCTCTAAGTTTTCCATCTAGAGTGGGTGTATCATTATATTTGCAAAGGGTGTTTCCCTAAAATCGAAAGGGTGTGATCCTAAAAATTCCTGGAAGCTTAGCCCCCAGACCCCCAATCTTCTCTGCTCCTACCCCACTTATCGCTAGCATTGCTGCCTACTTGCGACAGTTCATACAGCAGTTTTACTTGTCAATATCAATCAATCATACTTTGTAGCTTTTCAAGCTACAAAATTTTGTCGGCAATTCATTTTCAATTTTGTCGGCACCTAAGCTACTCTGTATCTTTGGGCTCATCAAGTTTTCGGTTCTAGCGCTAGCCCTGTGTAAGAACTGTTATCTGACTTAGCCGTAAAGAGTCGATTAACTCTACTGAAAAATCGGCTATTCAATACTGACCATTTGGTAAGTTTGTTGTTCCTGAACTGTCATCTAAGACTAGAAGATTTCCTGTTGAGTTGAGCACACTGCAGTCTGCAATAACCTATCTTTACATTTACAATCAAGAAACAGATATATGGAAATTTTGACTAGCCTTTGACATACTGTACGCTGCAATAAACCTTGGTCTAGTCTAAGCTTGGTCCGCGGTCGCTCTTGAGGACAAAGGTGGGGTCAAGCATATGCAAAGGCTCTGGCATGACAAGAATAATGCCGAATCAGTGAAAGCAATCATGCTGGGTCACTTAAGTAAGTAGTAGATTCCAGGTATGATCATTAGAAAGCACGTTAGTTAGGAGAAGATGGCTGACGAAGGAGGCAGTAGTGTTGAAGGCTCTAATAGCCCATCTCAGATCAGGCGCGGAGCAAGGTGAGATAAGATATTTTGTATTGACTTGCGTTGTTATTGATAACTTTCAGCTGATATCTGGTTGTAACACTTAGAATGACACGTGTTTTCATCTAGGAGGAAGCTATTATTAACGAACAGAAGTAAACAATTGCCCGCTTTCCTGTGCCGGCGGTTGTTATCCACACATGTTGATTGATTCAATGAATCTATATGAAAGAGAACGAAATAATTTTTATCAAGTAGAAAAAGTACTATATAGGGAAAAGCACAAAAACTGCATACGAAAAGGATTTCAGTTATGTATGGGTTTGCCCGTGCACCATACAAAAAGTAGAACTCGTATAGTCATACATACAGGCAAAATCTTTGTATCAACAATAGCAAGAAAGTGTTGCGACAAAGTAACCCATATGTCCTTCAGAAAATGGCCTTTGTATCCTATGTGATACAGGGCATAAGTCACAAGTTGCCATTACAGTGTTGCTGTCATACTGCATAGTGTGATTGTGATTTTGAAATGATGGAACCATGATTGACTTTGGTGAAATGGGGGCTCCTGAAAATGAATGTCTAGCCCTTTTTTGAGAGCTAGCCCATACTTTTTCATTATATCTTTATCTTGACATACACATCCACAGTTGTTTTGTTTTAGGTCAGAGGGATATTTATTAAAGTTTGATAAAACCATTTTTGGATCAAACCCTGCAAGAGATGCCATGAGAAAAAGAAGCTATTCAACAAATGATTCAGATGATCTGGAAGAAAGATTGCAGCATAATAACCAAAGAAGTGGCAGTTACAGGTTTTCCATCACTGAATTACTTCTTGGTCAGAGAAGCTTTTACAGTATAAATGAATCAGTTGTTACTCAAACTGTTGAAGAGGTATCAGACAGCATGGAGAAATTAGATGAAGAGACTATTATAATGTCAGGTGACAAAGGTCCTGGTGGACAGGAAGAAGGAATATTAGATATAGATGGCAATGGAATAAGTACAACCAAAAATACAACACAGCCAGACCAGTTGAACAGTCACTTGTTTGATACTTTTTTATCACGTATTGGTAGTATTGCAGGGATTGGTAATCCTGGAGCTGTAAATAGAGGGGGTGATGAGCGGGAAAATTCTGGAGAGTACAATACTGTGTACTCAGATGACTTTCTGATGGACAGAATATATAGGCGAATGAGCAGCAAGAAGAAGGAAAAACCTTAAATTGGAGTTTTTGGAAAGGTGTGGAATTGATTGGTGATAGAGAGTGTATAAATGGAATTCAAGCAGTGAAAGATCTCTAATCGAAATTGAATAATGATTTGTACATTGTTATTATTATGGGAGATTCGGATGGTAGGAAACAATTCTTTTGTTTCATGTTTTTGAGTGCTCTGCAACCAGAGTTTATGTGACTCATACCTCAAATGATGTGACCCATTCGAGTATTGCAGCTGAAATTGTAAAGAATTTAATGGGTATTGGATTATGATTTGTAAATAGCAACTAAGTTACCCATAGATCAAAAACTTTTTAAAAATATCTGAAATGTTTTTGTGTGTAGTTGGAAGTTTTGCTCAACAACCTGTTGTTAGGGAACTAAACTTATATTTTATTCACTGCAGATGGGAGAAGTGTTCTGTATTATGTGCATGCAGAAGGTGTAACTTAGTGTTTGACCAGTTTTATGATCAAATTATGGTTCTTTTATCCATTTGCATGTAGATTTCATTTATTGTCTTCATAAAGACATAAGTTTTGTCACAGAGAATTTCTAATACACTATTCAATGCAGCCAGCTTGTAAATTAAATTTTCAAACTTGTAAATTCATTTCTGATTGTAGAATGATTTAGTAAAATTTTTATGTTCTTCTTTGCAAGTTAGAGACAAGAAGTCTTGGTTCTGGTATGATTTACACCTGAAATACCTGCCTCAGTAGCAACCCTCAAACATGTATAGCAATTTGGATGAAATACTGTAGCTCCCTGAATTGCCCCTTAAAAAAGCCCCCTCAGTTTACCCATACACTATGTTAGATCTACAACTGTAAATGTGTCTCCCCCAGATAGACCCCATCACTGAGAATGAGACTTTTTATGGACTGATGCTTGTATTTAAGACTTCTTTTTAGATTATGGAGAAAAGGAATTTTGAAAATGAGTTGCTTTTAAGTGGCATGTTTCAGGTGATTTTGCAAACCCCCTTTGAATAAGCCTACTCCCTCATACTAGGCCCCATATAATGCATCAAAAGGCCTTAACCCCCATAAAAAGCATCAAAAGAAATTTGACTTGGGTCTAACTCAAGGTTTTGTGGTAGTTTGTGGGGAATTTAGCATTTCTTCTCACACTTTTAGAATTTTGATTCTATTATGTAAAATTGCATCTCAAAGTTGTTTCCTTGCTTTTAATCACTTATTAATGGTTATCTTTGTTTCCTTATATTTCCCACTACTTGGTGTCAGTTTTGCTAAGTATCGTGTTGATAATTGTGCTTTGATACTTGACAGTTAATTACTGAGCCCGGGAATCATCATTCCAAGGTGCAAATGTTTACTGATGAAGTGCGTTGCCATATATTTTTGGAGTACAAGGTAAGAAGAATACCATTATCAACAGGAAAGCAAGAATGATGTTCAAAGCTAATTAGCAGAAGAAAAATCCGCTTAATTGTTCCTGTATAGTAGTAGTTCTTGTCCAATAAATTTAGTGCTATATTCTTGGCAGTCAAGGGGGCTCAATGGTGGACCTTTATTTGGAGAATTTCAAGACCACCTGCTAGAATCATGTAGACTCGATCTAGCTTCGTTTTCCATATTCTGCTGTATTGCACTAACTTGCTTTGGGTTCAATGTTGCAGTCTTTGGAGCAAAGTAAATGTTACAAATGTGTTTGACGGTCTTGAGCAAAATGGAAATTCACAGACACAATTTAAAACATTTGAAAATCAAAATGGGACTGTGCCCCCAGAGCCCCAATAGATTTAGCAATGGGGCTACATCCTCTGAGCAACCTAGGGCAGCAACCCTGTTCTGGTCTCACAAAGAAGTAATTGTATTCGTTAGTATTTGTAAGTATATTTTGTATTTCCCATGGGGAGGCTAGGTGCTTTTGACCCGGGGGGGGGCAGATGGTAAGTTGTATTCATCATATTATCACTTTGGTTCACATTAATTCAGTTATACAGTAGTCTTATGTTATGTTAAAACTTAGTTTGCATTTACATTCTGCTTGGTCTTAGGATCCTGGTTATTTTAAACCTTAGCTGGTAAGCCACACTGGTATCCTACTTTAAATAAAATATCAGAAAAAGAAAAGGATACATTTGGGGTTGAGGTAATGAAATATATTGAAATACTGTGCGTACATGAGGAGAAATCGGACATATGTATTCTTTTCTACACACGAGATCGTCAATATGTTTCGCAGCACATCAGAACTCAAACATTTTAAAGACAGTCCTAAAGCAGCTTTGATATTCAACTGAAAACCTCCTGAAAGCTTCCGTACTGGAATGAGTCAAGAATTTTTTTAAAAAAACATTTGTCTGTATCGGATAAGCTTTGTTTGATTTTCTTTACGAACAAATCCATTAACTTATGCTTTGAAGTTGCACAAAAACACGTGGAAATTGGTGGCTTATATAGACAGACGTCTTTCAAATGCTGGCTTAGGTGATTTGCTATACAGGAGAATAAATAGATTTCTATGTACACACTAGAATGCTCAAAGGGAACGATAATTAACGAGCTTCCCTTTTCAGCATATCTTTTAGCATTTATACAGAAATAGTCGCAGAGCTTGGTTTCATCAGGTTTCTGATATTGCCAAAGCTTTGAATGCTTTATTAGCAGATACTTAATAAGTCTGTTAAGCGTATAAAAATGCGTGCCCATTCAAGTGCAAAGTGGAGTAATAATGGACAATGTGAAGAAGGAAGCAAGAGCAGAAAGATGCGTCAGATATATACATTGCCATCCGCAGTAGTCTTCTATGAAGTGGGGGTAAAGCTACAAAAGGCCTTTCTAGATTAGTAGACTAGTTGTGAATACTCTTGAGCCCCGAGTAAACGTCCCCCACGTGAGAAATCATGCTTTTCATTTGTTTACGGTTGAAATGAGTTGTGAAACTCATCCATAATTAGAGAAATTATCCATCCACCCTGCCTGGTTATTCCAATCCCATTTATTAGGCTTTAGGTAATGCCCAACTCCCTTACTATTCCAACTCCCCTCCAGTCTATTCGGGACGAGTAACTCGCAAGATTATGTCTTCGCGCTTTTGCGTGTAACCTTACACGTACCGCACATACCACAAAGTGCATGACAACCAACATCAACCTCGGTTCAATGGAAACACCTGCTTCAGAATCTCCGGAAGACTTCATGTTAACTCGAGAGATCATAATTTGCAGCTGCCATTCTCTTTGAAGAAATGAAATTGCCGAACGGCAAGAAGAAGTTCAGGTGAATAGTAAGTATTTAAGCAACTTTCAAATCATTCTTTTCGATTAACACCTAAGAAATATCGTAGATCTAGCTGTGATTCTACGATAAGAGCGAATGGGTGTAGGCCACTTCGATCAATTGTAAACCCCTTATTTTTTTCGAGCCAGATCGAACTACGTCTCTATAAAAGGCCACTCTTCAACACAGTAAATCATCTACAAGTATGGTATCATCTTTTATGGTACCATTTAAATTTATATTCTGGATATGAAAGCCTATCACGGATGAAACTATGAAAACAACAGAAAACTGATTTATTTCGAAATTTCTTGAAGGGATTGGAAAAATGTCCATTCATTCGAATCTCCTTGTGTCACGGGTACATTTTACGATTTCTTTGAAATGAAGTATGCCAAGGAATTGTTGTTGGTTCTACATATTTTAAGCAATCTCAGCTCATCTCAGCTTAGGTGACGAGATTTCGTTGTTTTTTACATACCTAATGGGAATTATTGCTTTATAGTGCTCAGCAAGCTAATATGTTTAAGTTGGGCAATATACGTTTTTATATTTATTTATATTCGAGTACCAAAAGTTGTTTAGAACAGCCATCAAATGCAAGTCCCTTGAGAGCTGCATTGGATCCCTGGTTTACAAATATCACGGATCCTTTTGGATTTCAAAATCATTAACTGCTAGCATTAGCAACAATTTCCCTGCCTCTGCTGGAGCCCAGGCCCTGGAAAGGTACCCCAGCTACCCTACCCTCTCACTGTACTTATCAAATGCAACTTGTAAAACAGTATGGAATATGTTCAATATTGCAGTTCTTGAGCTCTTTGGCATTTATGATTGGAATAGTAACTTAGCAACCTTTAAGATTGGCATCTGAGTGTGAGTAGGAGGTCAGTTGTCTATAGCTCTGTACCAGATAATTTTTTAAGAGACTGAGTTAGCTTCAGGAAAAGCTCTTATTTTTGTGTATACAGTAAAATAGAAAGGCCTGTTGAAAGTGTATCATCAAATAAAAAGAGAACAGTACTTGTATTATATATGTGAAGAATGTAAATGTCTAGATAATAAATTTGGTTTTTTTGTAACATAGCTCTACCTTTATGTTACTTTACTTATCACTCCATCCTTTCTGTTTTGGCTCTTAAGAGTGACCATAAATCTCACACCATACCATACCTAAGCCTTGTTTGTTTTAAACTAATAGATGCAAACTCTTAGCTGTACAGTAGTTGTACAGCTGTGTCTGAAAATCACCAGTTTGTTCAAGATCAAACACTTTCATTGGCAAATACTTGATAAATCAGCTATACTAAAAAGTGACCTCTTCAATAGCTTCTTTATAACATATCATTAGTCTGTTGTTTATTGGATTTATTTATATTTTCTAATTTATTTCAGAATTTATTTAATTTTTCTTGCAGGTGTATGTACTCCCAAGCTAATGATTGTGATAATACCTCAGATTGATTCTAGCAATTTAATCAGTGATGTGGTGACTGATTGGCTAAAAATTAGATTGATGATATCATCAATTTAATTTTTAGCTAATTGGTCATTATATCAGTGGTTATATAGCAGATCATTAATTTTCTTTTAAGATCAAATGTTCTGTGTAGGAAGTTATTAATGTCGCTTTGTAATGTATTTGTTTCTTCCATTTAGGATGGAGAAGACTACAATTTTTCTTGTGTTTGTTTTGATTTCTTTGTGCTGTTGTTATGAGCCTTACAACAACCCATATGATGATGAATATGAAGGTGATGCAGTGATTGATGGGATTTTAAGCACCTATCGCCATGACCCAGATTATGAGCCGGATAGTTACAGAAAGACTGAGCAATATCTTAATGACCAGCCAACAAGAGAAACTATAAGTATGCCAGGGGTTTCTCCCCAAAAGGTATGTTTTACCAAGAATATTGAGGATTAAAGTATTATTCATGATGCATGGAGCAAATGATTCCAATTGATCTCTTTATTTGAAATTGATGTTGCTTGGTCCGGAATTACCAATGTGAAGCCCTATTTTTAGGAATATTGCCTATATTTTATGTTGTACAGTACATTCTCTGCAGTCATAAAAGACATACCTAACCCCCTTGTAGGATATGGGACTTTTCAGTATTTAATAAATTAATATTTTTTATAGCTGAATCAATCATAGTTTATTGATTTTTCATTTCTTGATGCTTCTTCTAGCATGATTCTTATATCTGCATTGGCCAAAAAATCAAATCTGATGAGTATTACATTGGCTTCCAACCAAATGCAGAAATGCATACAGCCCATCATATGCTACTGTTTGGGTGTGAAGAGCCATTCAAACGTGACAAATCATGGTAGTTTGTTATTCATATGCTTTTATTTCAAGCTTTTCACTTTATTTCTTTGTTATAATTCTATTATTAGACCTCTTGGGACACAGAATGCCAATTGAGGGGAAATGATGTGCTTTATTATGTTAGGAACTGTGCATATGGTTTCAATATTCTCAGTATTTTTCTCTCTCCTTATTGTATAGCAGCATTTTTTATGTTTTTTGTGTTGATTTCTTTCCATTCTATATTAATTTAATTAACTCTTAAATTTAGAACTATGCGTCATTTCCAATATTTTGGAGTGAGGCAGAGCTCAGTAATTCTTATCCATGCCTGTAAGCACAAAATGTTCCTACAAGCTAAAAAAAAATGATATTACATAAGGGATTAGATGCAGATAAAATACAAGCATGTCTTTTATGGAGTTCCCAGCTGCATTAAATGCCATTATACTACCCAATGTAGTAGATTTGGATCAATAGTGCCTCCGTGAATTTTGAGTGTGGTCATTCTGTGCCTGCCAGTGGCACTCACACACTCTTGCACATTATTAAACCCTGAAGTGAAGTCATTCTTTTATTTTAATATTGTAGGAGTTGTAGAGAGATGAATCCAGTTTGTAAGTCAGGTAGTCAACACATTTTGTATGCATGGGGAAAGAATGCACCACCACTCAAACTGCCAAAAGGTTTGTTGCATAGCTCAATCTGCCATTTCCAAAGTATATCAAGAAACATGAATTAACTTACATATCTGTATATATTTGAAGCTCAAACTTTCAATCTGTAAATTTCAAACCTGTAATCAATTTCTTGTAGTATAGCCCCACATTACTTGCTATAGTTCTTAAAAGTTAAGTTTCCTTGCCCCTATATATTTAATTGTCCTTTTACCATTGTAGCATTCAGACCTTTTGTATTTCTATAATGTTTATTGCTGATCACTATTATAGATGTTGGGTTTAAAGTTGGACCATCAACCACAATCAAGTACCTTGTTTTGCAAGTTCATTATGGGAAAGTTGATAAATTCATTGGTAGGTTGTTTTCAAAGTTGTGTTGAACATTTCTATGCTATGCCAAGTTCAAAGCATTTAATTGCCATGCATCCTTAGAGAGAAGTTTCATAAAGTTCTTTGTATTCAGTAAACAATTTTAAACATTAGAAGTTGCCATATACTTTACCTCAAGTGGTAGTGTGATGATGGGTCTTAAATTGCTTTAAATGGCCATATAGCCACCCAGGGTGCTTATTTACATGTTTGACCCCATTCTAGGGTGCTTATTGAGGCAGGGATGGGTATTTCGCAGATGCGCATATAAACTTTTGCTTAGTCCATATAGCAAGAACAAAGTTCTCAATGATTTAATATTAGTGGTGTACTCAAGGGAGACACGGGGCCCAGACCCCCTACTTTTCTAGAACATGGTCCACAAATTCTTTCAAACATACTATGTTAATGGGGAGGGGTAAATATGGTACCATACCATTACCATAAGTAATGTGAGTGAAATATTAGAGGAAGCTATTTCAAAAAGGGTGTTTCCTTGCATTTGTAAGAGTTTGAAGAGCATGATCCACAAAATAGTCCCAAGGCTACACCCCTCACTTCTACACTCCTGGATTCTCTTCTGTCCAGTATGTTTGTTTTAACTTTAGCCAATCAAAAGCAGAATACTGTACAGCTACAATTTCAATTTCATCTTTGTCATTATAATGGTTGATAGGCATCATTTTGACTTGAGCTTTGATGATTCCAAGATTGTGAGTTGGCCACTCTTCAAATAAATTTTGAAGTCAACAATAAATTACATGTTTCATATGTTGTTCTTGTATTATACTGTCCAGGAACAATAGACTTTCACACTTCTTATTTCACAGTTATTTGCTTCAGTTGTTTTGGTCGATGTTTTGTAGTTTTGATTGTTGAGAATAAAAGATGAAAGCAGACATCTCTCTCCTGTTTTACTAAGATCTACTTCTTTAGCCTGAGAATATTGCAACATGGTCGCAGTAATATCTTCAGTTGTTTATGTTATACTTAATTAAGCACTCCTATGTGATTATCATCAGTTGAAATAAAGTTACTTCCTGCTTAATGGAAGTGCTTATTTGGCAGGGGTGCTTACTGCTAGAATTTTGTTCACTTATTTGGGTAGGCATGGCTATTTGGAATTCCATCATATATATATGGTTTTTAAGATATGTTGCAAATGTCTACTTAGAATTATCATTTTCTCAGGTACAAACCTCAAAGACTACTCTGGAGTTGCAATGGATGTAACCAAGAAAGAGTCAGTAGATTGTAATCTGTATCTTATTGTTTTAAATATTTTCATTTTTCAAGTCTTTAGTTTCATTTCATTTTGGAATGCATCAACCTTACGTCCTTAAATTGTTGGTTTTAACTCTCACTAGTTATTCAACTGAAATGTAAGAAATCCCACATTGTATATATCTGCCTTGATTTTTGGACTGTTTCTCCAATCTACAGTTTGACATTGAGAGCTGGCATTTTCATATTGGCTGAGGGATATCAGAGCATTCCACCGCATGAACCAAGTATGTGTGTAATTATATTCTTGGCATGTATCACTTTATTTCTACTTCTAATGCCACGTATCTGTTTGGAGCTCAAGGGGAGTCAAAGAGAATGGAATTTTTGTTAGATAACTTGGATTAGAGACTAGGTTGAATGTGGTTTGATTCATTTTTGTAAACAACTGTCAAAGATAGTTGATATGGATTTTTTGAATTGGTATTTGAGAATCAAACTTGTTTTATTTTTTAGACTTTTACTGTGCCAATTTTTGCTCCTGTGCATATATTTGTTTACCCTTTGCCACTCCCTGCATATGCTCTGAGACACACTGTAGCATCAGCAGTATTAGACTTTAGATTGCTGCTTTCTTATGCTTGCAGCCATATTTAGTTTCAAGATTTGAGTAAATTTCATAAGTTCTTTATACTCAGTATGAATAATATATCTTGTTCCTTGTGTTTCATGAATTTTTCAAGCTTTTGATAGATGATGTATCATCAAGTCCTATTTATATAGCCTTTTTGACTTTTTAGATTTATTAGAATTTGAGTCTCTACTTGTAGTGAAAGTTGTAAACCTGTTTATAAACAATCCATTAAGTTGTATTTACTGTTAATTCTAGAGTGGCACCTTGATACTGGTTGTCTCTATGAAGGAGCAGCTACTCTTTATCCATTTGCTGCCAGGGTCCATGCTCATCACTTAGGTTTGTATCAGCAGACAATTCTTTGCTGATGATGTCACAAATTCCTATTTACCAGTCATTTTTCTATTATCCCCCCTAAAGAAATGTAATGAAAGAGATTCCCCTTCATCAACGTAAACTGAATGTATTGGTGAACTGACACTAGCTGACATAGTTGGACATTACTTTGCAATCCAAAAATAGTCCCATTAAATCACCTATTTTATTAATACACCAGATGTAGGAGACATACATCACTTTTTGATTGATGATGGCAGCTTACCATCCCCCCCTGAAAGATTAATCCCCCCCTATGGAGGAATTTCCCACAGATTAAGGGACATGGCTATGGATCAGGTGATGAGAAGCCTGTATTGTGAATTTCCGTTATATTTTGGTTAATGAGCATCTTGCGTTAGCATTCTCAGAGCCATGATAGATGTTATTCTATCCAAGCAAGCACAGCGTTGTCACTGGGGGGGCCTTCCAATACAGCCAGTAATTCTTCTAGTCTTTATCAAGCAATTTTATTGTTTGCAGTCCCCCCCCCCCAACTTTTTATTTGGTGGCGCCATGCCTGCCAAGTTACCTTGTAGAGTAACTTTAGGGTAGAATAAGCAGAATTTGCTTCTTCTCTCATGCACTTGACATGTGCCGTGCAATCTGGCGCATATTCATGACTCATCGGAACAAAATATTATTGAATAGATGCTAGTGACTCACCCATTGATTTGTCCCAAAGAATCACAAAGAATAGTAACGAATTATATAAGCACAATTTATACAGCTTTGTTTCTTTGTATTGGAAATGTTTGGCGGAGAAGGAAAACTAAAATTCAGCCTTACGGCAAGGGTAGTACCTTACTGTGTCCTTAATGCACTCATGTTTTGCCTATATAAAGAGTAGAATAAAATCAGCTGACAATCTTAACAGCTTCAAACATATGATAAAACAATGGAATGGTCCTAGTTGTAAATTTAACGTCTGTAAATATGAGGAAAATGATACCCTGTAAATTTTATGTCTAATTTCCAAGTTGTTTTGACATTTAACTAATGTATTTTCGTATGTATTTTCTTACTTATTTCATTTAATTTATTACACGGTAGTTTCGATTTGGATTAGTTGTATGTATATATGTACATACATGTGTATAATTAGGAATAAAATTGAAGTAAAATAAGAATACAAACAAACAAGAGTTTTCGATGGATTTTATTTACTTTTTCAGCCACTGTTGTGAGCGGATATCGAGTAAGGAAAGGAAAGTGGACTTTGATTAGAAAGGAGAACCCTCAAATACCTCAGGTGTGATTTTTGAGCATCGCGAAGTTTATTCTTTTAAGTGTTATATGGGTACTGATGATTACAGTTAGATCTAGGAGGGTAGGATAATCGATGAGTTTTAATATTGTTTTTGGACAGTCAAACCGAGTTGTTTGCTCTTTGCATAATCTTAACTTATCAGTGGCTACCATAGAATTTAGTTTTCATTTCTTTTTATCACTTTTTTACTTTTGTTTGGCCAGATTTATATGAATAATTGATAAACCAAGGTCGTTTTTCTGTCTTGTCTTCATACATTCCATTACTCATATCTCTACGTGTAGTTTGTAGGTGTGTGAAAATCTGAAAAGGCTTACCATGCATGTTTAATTTTTAATCCTCCATTTCAATCAACCCAATCTCTTCTTGCAAATTTCCGTTTTCTATGCACGCGCAGACTCTTGCTGATCTCATTCCAGGGTTTTGTTCGATTTTTATCTAGGCCTATCGTGATGTGTTTTTATTGATTGATTGTGTTAACCTTTTGAATAGTCTTCTTGAGATTGTTTTGTACCATATCTAATCATTTAATTTTGTGCATTTCAAAGGCATTCTATCCCGTTGGAAAAGAGATGACGATACGTCCAGGTGACCATCTGGTATGATGTGATTATTGTTTTACTCTCGCTGTTTGCTAAAGTTTTGGTGTATGCCATTCATGTCGTTTTTACGCCTGGCTGTACGAATTCGTTTGTTGTTGATATTTATGCCGTCTGTAAAGAGTAGGCATGTTATCTGAGATAATCTCCTTTGGGGTCGTCCAGAAAGTACGTGCGCTTTGAGGGTCGGTTGGTGGGTAAAGCTCAAAGCGTACGTACGATTCAGTCACTTCAAAAAGTGAGAACTAGTTGCATGTTTTCCTCATTTGTGAAAAAGTGTTGCTAAAAATGGACAATATATTTCATGAAATATCAAATAGGCCTTGTACGTTCGTACAGAGGTGGGTAGGTGGGTTTGGTTTGGGGTGGTATAGGGTGGTCTAAAATGTGGTGCTTTTGAGCGTGCGTACTTTATGGATGACCCCTTCAGTCGATTGCGGCCTGTTCTGCCAATTAGCATGTCACAAAAACGATACTCTTCGATTTTCTTGTATTTTGTCAAAGTGAAAAACTTGCCCCAAATGGAAATTTACTGTACTACATCGCATTTATGTGTATCATGTTTTCTCTTGTTCTCATCATAAATATGCTATTCCATATTATTATTATATATATGAATGAACACTACATAGAGGTACACTTGCGTTCTGGATTCTTTATGGCATACTTATGGTCTCCTCCCTGCAAATATCGATGTAGACTTCCCTACGCTATGTCATTGCTTGTATTCGTCGTATTCTTTACGTGGAGTAGATTTGTCGATAATGATATCTTTTGTCTCTTATTTGCTGCTCTAGGAGGCCAGGTGTACTTACAATACAATGAAGAAAGATGTCGTTACTAAGATTGGGTAAGGAAGGATGCTTCATTTTAGTCACGTGTAATACTGCCATTTAGTTATTTCATTTTCATTTCTTTTACCATTAAAAATTGGCAGGTACATGTCTCAGTTAGATATCTAGACTACATCACAAGTCTCCTCATAAAGATACTAAAAACAAAATATATACATAAAGATATATTTAAAGGATAAGATATATAATGTTACAAATCTATAATCCTATATACAATATCTTAAAGTCCTATATTATATACATTAAAAAAGAGAAAACGTGAGCCATTTTGAGTCATGTCTATGTGCTTATAATTGAATAGCTTAGCTGCCAAATGTTTGAGAGCTTTGTTCAGGGAACGCATTTGTGGTCAGAATTCTGCATGATGACTGATCAATTAGGTTGGTTCAGTCCAGTTCAGTTCCTTTGTTTTCAAAGTTCCACTACATAAAGTACTCAAAAATAAACAGCAAAGTCATACAAAATTTTGAAATACAATTCTTAAAAACTATACAATATAATAGACCTGATCAGAGCTCTCAAGCATTTGGTGGATATGCTATGATTGAATTACCGTTTTATTTTACGCAGAAGAGTTTTTGCATCTGTCAGTTATTTTATTAGTATTATTATAATATGGGCGGGTGGCCAAGTGGTTAGAGTGCTTGACTGCTGAGCAAAACATCGATGGTTCGAGTTGAACCCTCGGATCATTGTTGGGATGCTCTCTCACTGTCCACCCAGCAGCAAATGGGTACCTGGTGGCTACACTGGGGAGTTAAAGGCGGCAAGGAAAGGAACTGGCCACCATATCTCACTATGCCGGCGGCTCAGGATAAGTGTCTCTCCAACGGGCGCTCCCCCAGCGTACGGAATCGTACATGGGACTCACCTTTACCTTTATCTTTATTATTGTAATAAATTTCTTTATATTTGGTAAATCTTAGCAGTTAAATACACATAGCCAACTTGAACCAGTAAAGTGGCATAAAAAGGTAAAGATTAATCCCATATACAATTCCGTACATTGGGGAGTGCCTGTTGGAGAGGACACTAACCCTGAGCCGTCGGCATAGTGAGGTAGGGTGGCCAGTTCCTTTCCTCACCGCCTTTAACTCTCCAGTGTTGCCACCAGGTACCAATTTGCTGCTGTGTGACAGTGAGCGAGCATCCCAACTGTAATCCGATGGTTCGGCTCGAACCATAGATGTTCGTCCTACTTAGCAGTTAAGCGCTCTAACCAATTGCCCTTTCGCCCCAAAAGTAACATAAAATGAGCAAAAATGTTGAAGTAAAATTGAATATGCTTGGAGTAGAATAGGAAATCAGTAGTCACTCATCAACAGTAATTTTTAAAGATCGTATTGGGATCTGCAGTCTTTGCTTGAACTAGGTTGATGCAAATGTCCACTGTATTCAATTTGTAGAGCCACGATGAACGACGAAATGTGCAATTTCTACATCATGTTTTTCTATGACTCGAAGAAGTTTACCCAGGAACCCCCTGGTATGTGTAGGTGGGGCAATTTAGACGACAACGTAAAATTCCCTAAAGGATCAGATCAACTGGACAGCACGGACGAGGAAGGTAAGTGTTTACTGCCAGTTTCCTCGTATTTGATACTTGATTTTTCAAGCATAATGAAACAGTATGTATTTTTACGCCTGGTCGGAAATTGTGTATTATCTCGGGATGTTTGAGGGATTTCATACAGAGGCCATTCCGTGCTGACTGAGATGGCAAGAACCAGCAAGAGGTGTTTTCATGGTAGCGCATGATGATTTGATTGGAGGTATATAAAAGTTGCCCTTCATTATTCTCTCGAGCAACTGCCATCATATCAGACCAAAACTATCTTACTTACCGGACTGTAGAGGAGGTGTTCTGCTCTCATTTTTTCATTTTTAATTATGCATACAAGGTAATACATTCAGTAATGGCATTAAATAACTGATTTACAGTGTGCTCTGTTACCAAACACTTCAAACCGCTGCTTATCCTGTAGAAGATATTTTCAGACTATTTTTTCTCTGGTCTTGGCTGTTCATACTACATTTCCTGTGGGTCAAGTGTCCTTGATGTACATACATAAGTCTGTGCTTTGCGCTGTACAGGGCGAATCCCAAACTAGCGCTATTAAAGAAAGCTATCTAACCCGACGTAATCTTTCGTAGATAAAGTTCGAGTCATGTAATTTTACTCTCTCCTTTTTTACATTTCTTTATGAATTTAGCTTGAAATTTTGGAGTTACACTTTTATCAGCTG